>VXAV01008540.1:638643-710089 GCA_013399715.1 Alectura lathami
CTCTGGTTTGCCACCTTCCACCCACCTGCTGAGGAGCCAAGATAGAGTGGGGGGAAGGATGTCAGTGTCAGATTTTGCATTGTAGTAGATAAAGCTTGCAGAGCAGAGAGATTATTTGAATGCAGCGTTGGAAGGGGGTGACCACAGGCAGCTGAGCAGCTCTTTCATTCTCTTTCCTTATTTCTCCTGTATCATGGACAGCTCTGTCTGCCCCATGGTTTGTATCATGTATTTTCATGTGAATGCCTGCCCTTAGCCAGACATATTCTGCACCTGATCAGTGCTCTGGCCCAGGATGGGATCTGCTGTGACATTCAATCAGATGAAATTTTTGAGGGAGAACTCTGGTTGACAGAGCAATCTTCACTGAAGCACTCAACAGGCGCTAGTGCTCGGTGCGTTGCCCAGGGCTGCTCCTGTCTGATGTCTTGGCTCCAGTGAGCTTCCTTGTGGGAGATCTGGGTAAAGGCAAAGGGTGCTAGGCCTTGCATGCCTGTCTGGAATGGCAGGTAAGATACTTCCACAATTGGAATCTGCGGTGTCCTACCACCAAACAAAGCTAAAGAATGGGATTTGAACCTGTGTAGTGGCCTGAGTGTGCTGGAGGGGTGTACTAGAACACAAGTTGTTTTTAACATACTAGTCAGCAGTTACTGTTGTGAGATGGGAGAACTTGGTTCCTTGTCCCCATGGAACTGTGGATATCAAAAAGAGGAGAGGATGCTCTTAGGAGAGGAAAGAATCTAAAAGAGAATTGGAGTAAGAAGAAACTGAGGAGGTGAATATGGTGGTGGTATGGGTTGCATACAAAGGACTTTTTCTTAAATGGTGTCTCTGTGTTTTCCACAAGTTCTTCCATGATGGGGCTATGATGTAGCTATGAAGACCAGCCTGCCAGACTTGGTGTGCTGTTGGAAAGGTACCTGAAGTGACAGGACAAGTGAGCTTAGGAGATCAGTGGAAATGGAGTCAACTCCTCCTGGACTTCCAGCTTCGTCTGAAGCTAGATGTAAAGAGAGTCTTGTAGTGTTCAGGCTAAATCTAAAATCCAGACATGATGATCGTTGTTTTCAATATTGAGGACTCCTTTGTTGTGACTGTTCCATTAATGGTAACCAGTGAATGTGCCATTGTTGTCTTTAGCTAATTCGTTAATCAAAGAAAGTTATTCTGCTGGCTTTGAAGGGAGTAGCAAAACCTCTCCAATGTATGCTGTTTTAGATAACTTGGGTGTGCATGTTTCTGGATGTCCTGAAATGGAAAGCATTGGAAACAGCATTTTAGACTGGGAGTGATTTGAATCCCTTAGCTAGAGTGAGCTGCCATATTCTGTGCACCTGCCTCTGGAGGGAATTAGGAGCTTTGGAAGTTAGCTCTGAGGCTCCTCAAACTTGCCTTTGAGAAGCTTGATAATTTTTATGCCCGGATCTCTGTTCCTGAGGTAAGTAGTGTGTGTATGTGGCTGAGTGGGTCTGTTGTGGGCCTTCAGCACAAAAGCAGTTAGTTGAGCTATGAGGTGTAGATTTAAGGCCACCTGAGTCAGCAGTGGCAGTGATCCTTTTGACCATAACAGGTCAGGTGCTTGCCCCACATGAGCTCATTTGGTCAGGTGAGAAGGTGAATTAGCCTTGTGGCAAAGGCTTAGGTTTGGTTTACAGTGGAGCCCTGCTTACTGCCTGTGATTATAGGCACTAAGCAGTCAGGAGTCACATCAGGTGTTTGCATTCCCACAACATCATCTACGCTTGGAGCTGTAGCTCCTGGATATTGCACACCCTCTTTCTGCTGTGTGTGTCTAATGCTCGTACTGCTTTTCTTCCTCACTGCTGCCAAGTTTGATGCCCCTGGGCCCTTCCAGGAGGGAGCCAGCCTGTTGGATCTGGATTTTGATCCCATTAAACCAGATGCCACTGTGGGGAAGACCCCCACACCTGCCTCCCAGGTTGGTTCATCTCACCATTCCCTCTCTCTTCAAAATGGATTTGTTGCCAAGGTTGGCATGACCCCTCACGGTAATGTGGACCTGAGCTCTGGGTGGCCACCAGCTTCTGGTGCCTTGCAGATGGGCACCGTGGTCTTCTCTGTTGGAGGTGTAAGTCCAGTGAGAATCAGGTGGCTGTTAGCCAGGCCACAGTCTAGCACTAGGTGTCTGTGGGATGCTGTTGCTTTGCTCTAATGATCTACTGATTGACATCTTGTTCAACTTAATGTATGCACGTCCATAGGCTAGGGTCCTCTGTATGCTATATAGATTTAAACCGTTACTCTGTGGATAGGCATTCGGCCTCTGCTCTGTGCTCCTGCTATAAATTGCTGTCAAAGGGATTTGTAATAAACAGGCCCTTTGATAATCTGCAGTTAGTGAAGATGAATGAAGCTGGAGACAGTAGCCCTTCTTTTTCTGAACATGACATAGCCTGTGTTCATAGTACAGAAGTAGCTTCCTCTCTGAACATGTTGCTACCAGGTGAAGTATCAAAAAAGATCCATAGTTGTGGCCTGTACCTGCTTTGGTCCAGTCGGGGGCAGGTGGACTGCACTTCATATTCTTTCTAAATGACCAGAATCTTTGAAGTGCATCTGAATTTGGCTATTGCCTTTCACCCAGACTTTCCATTTCATATGAAGGAAGTGGGTGTTTTTTGCCTGTGGTTTCCGTTAAAGTTTATAATGAACATAATTGGGACGTTTACGTTAGTTCTCCAGTATCATGATGTCAAATAGGCCTGTACGACAGATTTTAGTAGCAATAAGAGCTCTGTTAAATGTTTGATTCTTCTAAATTAAAATACTGTATCTGTAAAATGCTGGTTATTATCATAGTTTGATACACATCAGTGTGCCAAACTGCCATTTTTTTGGAACTTTAAATGGGCAAATTTAAATGAGCATTTCTTGACTGCATGAGTGCTATATACCCCAGAGTTAACTTGTTTTTTCTTTACTGTGATATTTTGCCCTAAATCACCAGTTACAGCTTGGATGATTGGGTGTATTGACATTGGATATAAATATAAACTTACTTAAAGGGAACTATTTGTTACCCTTCTGGCAACAAATACTATACTGAGTGGGATTTTCAAAACTGCTCAGCAATAACATATTTGGTGTTCTAATGTATTTATTTGTTAGCTTCAGAAGTCATTGAGGAGTCCGAAATTAATACTTGGTGTGGTAACCACAATTCTAAACCTAGCACAAACCACCCAATTTTCAAAGCAGTCAGATTTCTTTCCTATAGGGCAGGCAAAATGGCAGAGAGGTTAAAATACTTCACTGCTGATCCAAAGATACCAGCTGAAGTCTTGTTCTGAAATCATGCTTAACTCTGGTTGGGAAATAATGGAGCATACTTGACTAGGATTGACCACAAACTCCTGATTTTTTTTTTTTTTTTTTTTTTTTTGNGTAACTGAATGTGGGTAGCCTGTCTTCCTTCATACCAGACGTAGGAATAACTTAATTTGGAAATACTATGAGAAAGAGTGTATAAATTAATGCACTAAAAAAAATATTAAAACATGCAGAAGTGCTTGCTGTTGGATGTATATGGCTGCTTTAGACTGATCAGTGTCTGTAATTTTGTACTTGCTGAAATAATCACATATAAACATGTTTTGTTTTTGTTGCTCTTTGACATGCGTAGTCTTTACCTTGGGATTTATGGGAGGTAAGAACTTCCTATGGCTTTCATCTCTCATCACGTACTGTCGTGTGCTGGTGCCATCTCTGTGTGCATAATGTGTCTTGCTTCCCTCTCTGCTTTTCCTCTCTGCACGCTCCGAAGTTGCTCCATGTATTGCTGAACCCACTTCTACTCTTTCTGTGAAGCTCTAGAGGCAGCGACATTTGCAATTCCTGTCTGGCACTAACTTAATGCCTCCACCAGCGAACCGCCCCATTGCCTTTCTCTGCTAACTTGCTTATTTTTCCCTCAGCATGATGCTGTGACCTTCTCCCCAGACTTAATGCCGCTGAAGCATCATCCTCACCCTCCATCCCTCAGTGTTTTCTAAACTGTGTGTATCCTTGTGGTCTTGTGTTCAATGCATAAATGTCTCACGCGCCCCTGCTCCTTACTGCCTGTACCATTGGGTATACATGCACGTTTGGGATTATCTGCAGTATTTGCTGTTCATTGACCATCACTGTCAGAAAGGCTGATGTGAAATAAGTCAGCCTGGGTCCATGCAGAAAGTTAAGTACAGGCCCAAGGCTGGCCTGCATCTGCCACAACCCCAGCTTTGGAGCTTGCTGGCAAGGGGGAGCCTACATACACATGCTCTGCATCTGAACCTAAGACGGACACTTATCTGTGCCCTGTAGATGTACCAGGCCTGGGAAGGTCTCAGAGCACTGCAGGTTAGCTCACTGGGAGATGCATCAAGCACAGCAGCTGCTTTTGAGCCCCTCTGGACAAACAGCCAGCAGTACGGACAGAAATTGCTTGATCTGAGCCTGCGACTTGAACTGGCTCAGTTGTTGATAAAAGCCACGTCCTTGGCTTGTACCAGGGGATCGAGTCCTGGCAACCTTTCCATCCTCAAAGGCCACATCACCAGCTAGAGTCAGTGCGTGGGAGGAAACAGCTTTACTTTGCTGAGAGTTTGGCCCATGGACTCATAGTGTCCAGAGCTCTCCTTCACATGAGTCTGGGGCATGTTGAAAGATGCTTTCCTTGTGTGTTCTGTCAGCCATCGGTGTTTACCATCTGTCATTCCCTTTTACGTGCATTGTCAGTCTGTCTACGTAAGGCAGAATAGGAGTCTGTGTTTTGGCAAGGAAAGATCTCATGCCTTTCAAGTGGGTGCGGTATGACTGTACGTGGTTGAGCTGTGCTTACAGTCCAGGGTGCAAAAGGTGTTTGGGGCCATTTCTTCCATTCTGGAAGCTTTCACCCAAAGGGCAGTTTAATCAGCTGGGGAGTGCTACTGCACGAGGTCCTATTGCTATGCTGATTCTCACCTTGACATACTGTGCGCTGTTAAAGGGCAGAGTTTGCTATAGCTGGGGAATCCTCATTTCTTCTCAAGCCTTCTGAAGTGTTTTTGCTCTACTGTTGTTCTTAAATGTTGATGAGAGATTTGTTGCATGGGTATAAAGTCCCATGTTGCCATGGGGTTAATAACTGCATAGAAACTTGGATGCAGGAGAATTCGCTTAATTCTGCAGACCAGTAAACTTGCTTTTTGTGTGTGTGTTGCTGCTGTTGGAATAAACAAAGCTTTCAAACCTGGCAGTGCCAGGGGGTAATTCTCCTTCTTCTCCCTGTAGTATCTCCCTATGACTGCAAATGCTTTTGTAGACTTTGGCATGCCCACAGGTACATAAAATAGAAAAATAAGTAGCTGACATGAAAATGCCCTTTGTTCAAATCCCAGGAATTAATTTAGGTTCAATTTCTCTAGTTATTAAATACTGTTTTTGCAAATTAGCTACTTTAAGAAATCTATGGCTCAATGTGAACTCCTTCTCACTTGTCCACATAAAAACCGTGCTTGGCCTGATAAAGGGAGTTGAGCTGGCATCTCTCCCAGTTCCAGTTTCACAGACTCCAAATAAAAAGCAACCTGGGAGCAAATCTAATTAAACAGGAAGAAGCCTTTGTAGCATTTCATATGCATACATTTACCTTAGCACTGCCAAAGCTCCTCTGGGAATCATCTGCAGGACGGGAACAGCTCTGCTATTTATGATATCCCCTGGCAGCATAGGCCTGTGGGCATGGTGATGGGGGAGACGTGAGGAAGGAGGTGACAGGAGAGGAGAGCATATGTTGAACGGTATCACTGGAGCAGCTGAACGCTAAGGGGTGGCTTTTTGTTAAATCAAGGTATTTATTTCTTGATTATTTCTGCTGCTATTAGATAACCGCTTGGAGTGTTGTGCCAGTGTGTGGCTAGTAGCCAGATGGGTGTGGAGTTGGGTTACTATGACATTGCTAGACACAACAGGTTGTCCTCTGGCTTGGCCAGAATCAATCCAGAAGGTGTTGGGGTTCACTGGCCTGACTGGTGTTGTGCATCTGCTCAGATGCAGGCACAGACACCTTGGCTTGGTGTCAGCCCAGGTACGACAAAGGAAGCAAGATGTGGTGAAGGAAGGATGTGCTCATTCGAAGTGTGGCTTAATACCAGGTGGATCTGTGCATTGTCGACCTTGTCAGTGTTGTTGTGGGGGTGAGGAGATGCTACTGAGGGAAAGGTCTGGGATCAGACCATAGACCGTGTGTCTTGGCTTCAGTCACTGAGGGATAGCTTAGAATATCTGTGGAGCCCAGATTCAAAAAGTTATCTGGGCTTCTAGGGAAACTGGTGGAAGCTGGGGGGTTCACTGATCAGTTGAACCTGAGCCAGAGTACTTCTGTAGGGCTGCGATTAGGAGAACTGCAACAGTAAGAAATCTGGACAATGCCTTGTGTTGAATGTGGCTGTATTTGGGTATACGTGTGTTTACCAAACGTATGAACCATGTAGGCATGCGAAAACTCAATTGTTCACGTGTTAAAAATGGGAAATGTCTGTTTAGCAATCTCTATTGTGCAAGTATAAAGCAGGAATCTAGTGAGATTATACAAAGAGGTGTGTGTGCTGTCTGATAGAGAGAACAAATATAGGTTGCTCGTGAAGTCTCTCAGGCTGCAAATTATAAAACAGTCGCTTACTAGACCCCTGAGATTCCTGTCAGCAGTCATCCCAGATGCTGCCTGGTTGGCAGCATTAATGCTACCAGATCTAACTTAATTCCTGTCCTGCTGCAGTTTCTGGGAGGGGCGAATGAATGTCTTGATTTCTGCACTAAAACAGAGCTAGCCTCCAGGTGAGAGGCCAAAAGCTTGAAGCTCTGGAAGTGTTCCAGAGCTGGTCCTTTGCTGTGCACTGCAACCCCAGTCCGCATGCTTCCAGGAGCAATCTCTGCTGGGCAGTAGTTTGTAAGTGATGCTGAATATTTCTCCCTGGTGGTGGTAGCTTTTATGCATTTAGATTGTCCCCTCCCCAGCATGCAGAATAGTCATAGCAAATTCTTACAATCAGAATCCAAATTCACGAATCTTTGGGCCTGTCATACATCAAATTGGATAAAATCAGCACAGTTTTCAGTTGAGTTTGATTCAGTGTTAATGTCATAAGGATGCTGAGTCCAGACAAAGTTCCACATGTTATTACCATGCTTTTGAATCTCTGGAGGTATGCAAAGGCTTAAATGTTCCTTGATTGTTGATCCCTGAAAATAGCCTTTGGAGAGATCCTTGTCCCTTGGCATGTAAGCAGACCTGTGTATTCATATACAAGTAGAAACCTAGATGTAATAATAGGTACTGTGCATGTGTGTGTAGGTTAGTAAGTTGGATCCTGAAAAGGAAGAGGCACACAGGTTTTGGGAGTTGCATTGATTTCTTCCGGAGTGTTGCCTGCTGAGGCAGGGAATGCAGGCTTTAGTCTGGTGTTATCAGGCTGCAGAGAGATCTAGGGAGGCAAAAGTAGTGAGAACTGAAGTTCCTCACCTATTTGTCAGCAGATGGCAGCAGTCAACCGCGTAGAGCACTTGGACAGACTGAGCTGTACTTTCTGCACACAGACACAGTTGTAATGAGCGTTAACTCTCCACCTGGATGGCTTTTGTATTGCAGCCTGCAGAAGCTGCCCATGCAGGAGCTGAAGCAAGTGGATCTGAAGCAGCAGCTGGAGCTGAAGCATCTAAAGCTGAAGCTGATTCAGGATCAGTAAGTACCTCAAGAGAAAGCAGTCCCTTCTCTCCATCACATCCCTTTGTCATACAATAGATGTGGGAAGCTGGGCTGAGAAAAGAGGTGTGCAACGCCTTGGGAAAATACATCCCTGCCACTTCATTACTTAAAATTGTCTTATTCAAAGGCCAGACTTAGCTGTTGTGTTGTCCCTGTGTTATGCTTAGGGAGAAGCTCAACTGGAAGATGGCCAAAAAGAACCTCACCTTCACCCATGTCATGAAGCCAGCCCACAGCCTGTGCTGTGCTAAGCTCTTTCAGTGTCTGCTGGGACACTCCTTGCCCACCATTTACTTTACCTGCTCTGGGCTCTGCCTATGTCCCCTGAATAGCCAGGCTTCCTCTCTTCTTCTGACACTACCAAGTTTTTAGGGCCTGGAGTAAGTCCCATCTTATGGCTTCCCAGTTCCTGTAGATTGTCACGTATGAGTTGTCAGTTCTGCGTTGGCTTCACAAGAGCTGCGTGGTGACTGCAGTTAGTGGGAAATGCCAGGCAGAGTGGTCCCAGAAAGATGCTCTAAATCCTCCCTGTCCTTCTGCACCCATAAGCAAAGGAAGGCAGCAGTCACCTCTCCTGCCTTCTCAATCTGCCTTTGCTGTCCTTTGGGGTGTTTCTGACACTGACTGGTGTGCTGGGAAAACTCATGGAACCTGGATAGAATTGGGAGTCCTGAACAGGGTATGGCTGGTTTTGATGCGGCTCGTCCAGCGTGGGTCTGGGAGATGCAATTTTGGGTTCTCTTTCTCAATGGTGTTCTTCCTTCCCTGGCTGCTGCCTACCAGAGCTCTCTGCCTGCTGTCGTCGTGGAAACTTTCCCTGCTACTGTCAATGGCATCATGGAAGGAGGCGCTTCCTCTGAGAGAGCTGACATGCCCCCAGGATTTCTGTTCAAGGTGAGTGCATGCTGGTGGGACACTAAGTTCCCGGCAGTTTTTTTCCTGTAGTAAGTTAACTACTTGCACTCAGCACGGCCATGGGCTATGTCACATTGAAAGGCCTTGGTAGCAAGAAGCTCAGATGCATCGTGCTCTGAAAGTGAGAAATGGCAAGCTCCTTTTGTGTTTGTCTAACCTGCTGGACGAATCCTTTTCCTCTGTTTCAGCTATTTCCATGTATTGCTTTTTCAGGGAAATCTACCAAAAACAGAAGGGTGGCAGCTCTTTGGGGAAGAGAAGGAGTTCCATCACATTCGGAGTGGTTACAGGGAGAATTATAGGCTGCAGTAGTTGAAGTGAAGGGCTGTGTTGAAGTAGAAAGGCTGTAGCACAGATATTGGTAGGATGAATAACAAAAAGTAACATGACAGGTTGGAGATCCAAACTGATGCTTTTAAAACAAGCAGGGAGAGTAGACGTAGGTGACAGAGCTGGGAGGCTACGATCGCTAGTACTCTTGAAGTCCAGTTGCTAAAACAATACAGGGCACCATTCAAGTGGATACAGACTTTCTTACCCATGAGGTGTTAGGTCCATACCATGGGAACACAGCCCTCCTAAGGAAGGAGGCGGAGGTGTTGATGTGTAACTACTTGAGTGACTGTCACCCAGGATGCCCTTGTGACTGTGCTTGGCTGTGTTAACAAACATGTGGCTCTCCTTTCTCTGCAGGTCCAGGCCATGCATGATTACACAGCCACTGACAATGATGAGTTGCAGCTGAAGGCTGGGGATGTGGTGCTTGTGATTCCATTTGAGAACCCTGAAGAGCAGGTGAGCAAGGGGAGACAGTGGATGTCTGGGCTGGGATGAGCCAAAGGGATTTCTGGAGCTGCTTCTTCCTCCACTAACAGTCTGCTGGCTGGATGCAGAGCCATTGGTTTGTGGCTGGAGGTTGGCTGGAGAGCCAGTTGTCCTTGTCTTTGCTTCCTGCAACAGAGGAGGACTCTGCTTGTGACTGGAAAGTGGAGACATTATCCTGCATACAGCATGTGAAGCAGCCATGGCTTCCTGCCCTCATCAGGGCATTTGAGCCGCGGCAATGGCTTTCTTGACCGGGAAGCCCGACCGCCCATACTTAGCTCCTAATCCTGATGAAATTTATCTGTGGCCACTGCAGTGCAGACTGTGGCATTGGCAGGAGCCGTCCACAGTCTGTGATAATGTTTTCTACCCTTTTGAGAAATGCTGAAGCCCTGGGAAAGAAGCTTGCTGTGGTTAGTGTTCTACACTTCAGCATAGCAATGCCTGTTTCCAAAAGATAGTGTTGGGCCAGGAGATGGCAGCAGAACCAAAGGCTGGAGCAGCATGCCCAGCTCCAGAGAACATTCCCCCTGTCCATCTAAAGCCTGGATTTAACTGGCAGTGTTTTTCTTTAATCTCAGCTATTTCTAAAAGCCTTGAATAAATCCTTCTCACTTGCTATGTTTGAGGGCTTCCAGCTGATAGAGACTAAAGCAGTTTTACTATTTTGGCTGAGAGAGGTAGCGATTTTGTAAAATTCATGCTCAAGTCTCCAGATTTTTGTTTGGAAAAGGAAGGGAGTTCTCCAAATTGATTCAGAAGTCACTAGCTCTGCGGGCTTGACAAGATCAGGATTCCACAAGGGTAAAGGGAAGGTGTAGTTCACTTGCCACAGAAGATGTGGATCTTCTTTGTGGCTCAGCTGTTGACTTGGTGAATTATGGGGGCAGATCTTGCTGCTGCCTGCGAAACAGGAGCTGTAACATGCTGGTAGTTCCTGCAGAGCTGGATGCTCTGGGAGGAATGATGTATGGGGAAGAAGCAGTGATTCCTTCCGGAGACAAGACTCTTCACTGGGTGGGATTGCCCTGCACAAGCATTTGTGAGCATTTCCTACTCAAAAAGCATTCTGGATAGGAAATGAAGGGCAGCTGCCTTCCCAGGGAGTTTCAGGAGATGGCATTTATGGAGTGGAGTTTTTCAATGCCCTATGTTTGCACTCTAGCTGGATGTGGGTGCAACAGCCATGAACTCGAGACTCTCCAAGCTGCAGAGGGTGAGCTCTGAGTGTTGCTAACACGACGCTGTAGCTGCACCGAAGCCCTCTAACCCTCTGCAGTGTATTGTGTGCTACAGCTCATTTCCCTAACACTTACCATACCCAGCCAGAAAATGTTGGCTGTTAACATGTGCATGAATTGTGCACGTGGGTGGAGGAAGTCTAGGATAATGGACTGTTATCCATGTCCCCATCTTGCAGCTTAGGTGTCAGCGTTCATCAGGCAGGCCTGGATTCATCTGTCTTGACAGAAGGCATTGAGGGCAGCAATGCTTCTAATCTGGCGCTTCAAGTGATGTTCAGAGTGGGCAGGGGTCGGTCTGGGTCATGGTGTCTGATTCCTATAGCTGAGGAGACCCTTTGTAGCAGGATGCAGTGGGAGTGATGCATGCTGTATGGCACAGACGCTACATGCAAATGGATGAGCTTTTGTGCTTGCTGTGCTGTGAGCTTGGAAGCTGCCTTCCAGGCACTATTGCGCCCAGCGCCTTCCACCTAGTTGTTTATCTTCCTGATTTATGGCATGTCAGCCCATCCACAGCCCCTGCAGCTGGCTGCTGCAGATGGGCTCCTGTCTCACACCGTTCCCATGACATCCTCTGAATGCTCAACTCTAAGGCAGCAGCAGGGGGTGGCTGAGCCTGCAGGCACCCAGTGCAGCCTGCATGGAGCGGGGAATTCAGGTACAGTGGCTGGTCTGAGTTGCTGCCACATGAAATGCACAGAAAACAGGACACGAGGGCAGAAGTTAAGAAATGGCTGTGGAAAGCCACCACTCCTGCTGAGGGCTGTATCGCTCCTGTGCCATGCAGGGTGTTTTTAAAGAACATGTTTTAAGGGAGGCAGTGCATGTCCTTGGTAACTCCTGCCAGTTCCAGGAAAAGGGAAGTGTCAGAACAACTCTGTGAGCTGCACACAGGCATGCCCCATTTCTCCACAGCTTAGAGCATCTGATTGCCTGAGCATTTCTGCCCTGGCAAGTGATGTAGCTGAATGTGTTGACGTACCTCTAAATGAGCCTGGTGTGTGCTTTGCCTAGAGGAGCAGATGCAGGGCAAGCTGTGAAGTTTGGAGGCAGTGGTCCACCCCTGCGGCTTCACTGCCTTGTGCTGCAGTCTTAACCCATAGGCTGCCCCACTGCGAATGACTCGTGAGCGAGCACTTGCAAGCTGCAGGGATGGCATGTAAAGGTGGGGGCAGTGCAAGGCACGGACACAACAGGGTAGCTGCACGCCTGAGCTACAAGCAGTGCAGCCTTCCCACCTCAGATGATCTCATTTCCCTCATGTGCTTCAGACTGAGCAGAAATCTCAGTGCTGGACACACTGCAGAGAGCAGGGTGATGGTGGGAAGTCTGGTTCTCCTCCTGAGCAGATTCTACCAGGCAGGACTCTGTTTGCCTCAGTCAAAATTCATCTCTGTTTATGGATGTGGGTTTAGTGGCTAGGGAGGATGCTTGTGATTGGAGAGTTCTCCCAAGCACATTTTGCATCAAGCCTGTTGGGTTTTGGGATAGAGGTTGAGCTTCTCGGTTCCCAGTTCTCCTAGACCAGATTTACAGCATAGCAAAACTCATTTTGCCTGTGTAAGCTCTATAAAATGCTAATCATCCA
The DNA here is from genome assembly GCA_013399715.1 of Alectura lathami. Taxonomy (NCBI): domain Eukaryota; kingdom Metazoa; phylum Chordata; class Aves; order Galliformes; family Megapodiidae; genus Alectura; species Alectura lathami. Next base: position 650,963 of record VXAV01008540.1, read on the forward strand.
GGTGCCCTCATGGAGCGGGGATAAGCACTTCCAGGGAACAAGTCATCCTTTTCAAAGAACCATGCCCAAGAGGAATGGGATGAATTGCATTGTAGAGGTGCCCATTTCTTTTCTGATGGTGGAGGATGCCAAACCCCTCAAGTTCAGGTAGTGAAAGGCAGGGCAGGTGATTCCCGTCCTGTTGCTCAAGAGAATTACGACATGTTTCTGTGGCACTTGCTGATGGTGTACAACACTTCACTGCCTCCAGACACTGTGGGTCAGACAAGAGTTGTGGTGCTCACTTTGGTGGGATGTGGCCTTCTCTCTGTTTAAAAAGAAACAAAAACACTTTCCTCCTTCTCCCCCATCCTCTACCTGGATCGTCTCCAAGCCAACCATGAGCATGGCTTTGATGTGCCTTGACATCTCCTTGGCCTGCACCCTGAGAAAAATCCCCATCACATCTCTACCTCAGCAGCTGATCTCTGTCTTCTCCTCTAGGACGAAGGATGGCTGATGGGCGTGAAGGAGTCTGACTGGATCCAGCATAAGGAACTTGACCAATGCCGAGGGGTTTTCCCAGAGAATTTCACAGAGCGGGTGCAGTGAAAGCCCAAGCCCACCAGCCGCATTTCTGCTGGAAGAAAGCAAGTTTTCTGTTAGATAATTGAAAAAGAGCAGTGAAAGGAACAGAAGCCTGGAAAAAAAATTGTCAACTTAAAGAGTGTGTGCTTTTCAAAGGGCAAGGTTTCAGAAGTAAATTGCGATTCAAAGTGTTACCAGAATAAAAAATTACTACTGCTAATAAGGCAAACCAATTACCCTCTTCCCCCTTTGGTTTAACGGCATTTGGATTCAGAGGACTGACACAGAAGCAACTCAGTGAGGATCTGTAAATGCTGCATTGTCTGAATAGGTGAGATGTCAGTCTGATCTCTGGAAAGGCAGCATTTGTCTATTGGCTTGAGAGCAGAAGCTGTGTCTGCTCTTGGGTGGGTGCGTCTATTTTGTCTTGAAGGTGGCTTGCATGGCAACCATAACAATTCAGCCTTCCCCACAAGTTCAACCTACAGTAGGCCAAAGTTTCTGTTATGCTATTGAAAAAAATATTTAGTGTATAGTGTTCACCAATACAATGTATGTGTGTGCGTGTGTGTATTTTATTTTCTTCCTCTAAAACAGTGTTACACAAACTGATTTTATACATGCAAAGACAGAAGAAACTATGTAGTAAGGGTATGGAGATGAAATGTGTCAAGCTGTGCTCGGTCCAAACTTCTTTCAAATGCAAGCATCTGAATTCTCAGAGTAGTGTATTGGCCTGTGAAATGCTAAGGGGAGGTGACTAATTGAAGAGGATGAGCAAGACAAAACCAGCAGATGCCATTTAGATGGCTCTTATATTTAGGAGAGGGAATCCCCTGTCCCCACAAACCTTGAAGACAGATTCACAAAAGCTTAGACTCATGTAGATAGCTCTCAAATCTGACTGGTTAGAAAATGTGTTTTTAAAGAAAGATAAGCAGAGAAAAATTTTCTTCTGAAAGAATGTCTAAGAAAAAACACTGCGAAAAAACAATTTGCTTTCTGTGTTTTTAATTGGCATTGTTATCTGTGGAATTGTATTTCATACTTTTCTTTGAAGACTTCTGTAAGTGAACTGTTGTTAGATGAGCTTTCTCCAGTGCTGTGCTGGTGATCAAGTTAACCTCTAAGAAAACTGGACTCTTGAAATACTCATTTAAAATGGCTGCATGACTTCTTGATATTTTAATGCATTAGAAGAGGAAGGCGAGAATATCAAAGTGTCAGTGTCAAGAGGACACTCCGCAGTCTAATACTGATGCTGAGACCTTTCGTAGACCTTTCCTTTGCTCCTGTTTGTTTTTGAGTTTTTTAAGTTTAAACAAGCAGATGACAAGGCTGTTTCAAAGTGCATATTACACTTGTTAAAGTAAGCTGGTCTGACCCTCCAAGACTCTAAAGTCCCACAAAGGTACTTTAAACTTTACTTGAATACTGATGCAGCTGGCAAGCAGGTCAGGCTATTTTTTTTTTTTTTTTTTTTTNCCCTTCCTCACCCATGATCTTTTTGGCCTTGGAGGGATTTTTAACAGTGAGTTTACCTCCTGCTGTGAAGGGACAGGATCACTCTTGGAAATAATCTTCCTAACTATTAGGAGCTGGCTTTTCTCGAAGATGCACAGGATGCTGACACACACTACTGAAAAATCCCACCTTTTCTGATCTGCTTTAATTACTTGTAGGACAACAGAAAATAACATGGTAGGGCAAAAGTATTTTGTTTTAATTTTAACTCAGAACAAAGGGTCAGATTTTGATCAAAACCCATATTTTTGTAAATGCAAGAATTGCTGGAGGTCCTTCTGCTTTCAGCTTGGAAGATGGCATGTGTTAGTTATTTTACAGCAATATAACAAGCAACAAAATCTGTCCTGTATATCCAACCCCACCACCACTTTTTTTTTTTTTTTTAAATAAACTTGCGGGAATTTTTATTTTTCATTGCTGTTAGAACACCCAATAGTATGTAGGAGTAATTGCTCACAATACAGAAGGACTGGACTCCACAAGTGATTGTATGGTGAGCCATTGCTTTACAATACTGCCCTGTTAGAATTTTTCTTTTCCACCAGGGTTGTTGCTGTTATTACTTTTTCTTTCCAAAATATCTATTTTTATGCATTTGTGACTCTCATTACTCCTTTAAAGAATATTCATAGAAAAATATACATTTAAATATACATAGAAATATATATATATTAAAAAGCGGGTTGATCCAATTAACATAATGCTGTCAGCTTAAAATGTTTATTTTTATGCAAAACCTGTGGATTATTGTTTTTTAAAAAAAGACAAGATTCTAAGTACCAGAGCTGTGATTTTTTTGTCTTGCAAGTAATTGTTCTAGAACATTTAGAAAGCTGTGCTGATATCTAATTTATTGTGGGTTTTTTGCTGTTGTTGATGTTGTCTTCTGCTGTGTTTGAACCAGATGGCTGTCCCAACAGAAACCCTTGTAAGGCCTTTTCATTTAATTGAGCTTGCAAAGCAGCTATCCAGTACTGTATTATCCCTGCAGAAGTGGTAACACTTTGCAAAGAAGGGATGTTGTGTTCAGGTCACGACTGACGCTCAAATATTGCTAGTGGAGATGATGTTGTATCTTTCTCCATTTGCTTCCTCCCAACCACAAGACCCCAGCCCCAGAAACACCCTGCTTAGAGCAGGTAGTGTGGGTTACCTAGATCTTGCAGTGCTTGCAAATCAGTGCACATCATGTCACAGATGCTAAAAATGAAGCATTGGGCCCACAGTGTGTAAATTGCCTTATGTGAGAGTAGGATGGCCTAGCAGGAAGCATTTAGATGGCAGTGTTTGTTGGAGCCAGGACATCCCTTAATCTCCTGGGTTATGTTCAGCCCGCTACAGGCACAACTTCTCTGATTTTCAGTATTTTTGCATCTGTTAAATACCTCGATTTTGGTTGGTATTACCTGGTGAAATATCCATATCCATGTTCTTGGCTTAGGTCTGATTCAAATAGAAAGAAGGGCAGTAAACTCCCAAGTAGGCTGTGCCCACAGTGGTTTTTCAGTTTGCAGGCTGAACTGAAAAATCTGGGGAAAAAAGTTGTAAGAGTAGCCTGAAGTTGTGACCTGAGACAATTTTTTTGTTTTTATTTTCTCAGTGAAATGAAAAAGGGAAATATCAAAACAAAAACAAATCCTTTCAAATGAAAACGGAGCATTTCATTTTTAGGGTTGTTTTTTCACTTTTTAAAAAACGTTATGACTTAGGCTATAAGAAGTTGATTTGAAGGACAAATGTGAAACCTGTTCTGAAAATGCTGAAAGAAAATGTTTTATTGTTGCTAGTCTTCTTTGCCTTTCTTAATCTGACGAGTGGTTTCAGTTAACTGTAATCTTCATTTTTTGGTGAATACAGTATCCACTGAAGAGAACCCAAAGAAGCCCATTGCCCAGTTCTGCTCCACTGACAGGTACAGTGGACACATGTCAAGGTTTACTGGTATCCAGCCCAGCAAAGCTGCTGTTTCCCCATCTGATAATCTTCCACTGGATTGTTTTACCGAGTGAACAATAAAAGCATCTCTCAGCCCTTGTCATTGACTGGTATTGTAACCTGATTTACACGTTCTTGCTCTATCAATCTTAGTTTGGTCGTAGTTTTATGACTATAGATTTATGGCACTTCTTCAATTTGAGCCTAATCCCATCATGCAGCGGGAATTATCATTTACCCAAGTGGTAAGAGAAATAAGGCTTTGTTCTTTCTCCTTTTTTCTCTGTCGGCAATGCCAGTAATAGGTCTTTACTAGGCAGAGTTAGGGAAAGATGTCCCCAAGTAAAGATGAATGCGTTGTTCCAGGTGGGACTCCTGCATGCTCTGTGTCGCATCCTGTGGGCGCTCCTCAGCTGTCTGCTTTTACCACCTCTGCATTTCTTGGCTGTGGAGGTCATGCAGCAAACAGGGTTGTGCAGGCTTCATTCCAGGTGCTCAGAGCTAGTCTGGCTTTGTGGTCTGTTTGCCACAATCCTTGAAGTCACTGGCTCTGCGTTTCCTGTTCACAGGTGCAGTACTTTTTCGTGTTGAACTATCCAAAGGCAAACAGCCCCCAGTCAAAGGGGGCTTACTTTTATAGCCTGGAACATGTTGTAAGGGCTTCTGCCTGGAATCAGGATGCGAGCTCAGCTCAGTTGTGCAACAGCATTTTGAAGGGAAAAGGCCCAAGGCATCTTCTGCTCCCTTGGTATGGCTGTTGACCCTACTCATAGTCTGACATGGAGGTACAGTTGGCAGAGATGCTACAAAACAGATGAGAGCAAAATTCTGGTAAATACTGGGGTGCCTAAGGTCCTCTTCACTTCAGTATAGCCTCTGCGTCTTTCAGAATGCTTCCCAGTTTCTTCTGTGCTCTTTGAGGATGACATTAGCGTAGGGCGCTTCTCACCAGCCTGAAGAGCAAAGCTAGAAGATGCACGAACTTATGTCCATCAGCAAATCCTGTGCAGTGCAGCTTGGTAATGCTGATAGCAGGAAAACAAACAAAAGCTTTTCTTCTCTGGGCTGCCAAAGGAAGCTGTTCGTTGCCATGCAGTTACCATCACAGCTGGTGCTGGTGCAGGCACCTCTCTGCTTGCGTGCTCTGACCTAGACATTTCTGAGTAGCAAACTCCAGACAGAGGGGGGTCCTGGATTGTGCCACCAGCCCTTGTGAAGCTGGCACAGGTGCTGGCACGTGGAGGCTGAGAATTTTAGAAGGCCATTTCAGAGACCGTATTTATGGAACTAAATGGAGAAACTACCGCTGTTAAGACTAGTCTGTATGAGATTGTATTTTGATGCGTCTTATGGCTATAATTTCCTTCATGTGTTTTTACAGTGTATTTCTGCTATTCCTGTCCCTAGTCTGCATTTCACGTAGATGGTCCTACATGAAACTTGCCAGATGCAGTTCTGGGCTTATTGCTTCTCTTCACCTGAATCAAATTGCAATGACTTTGGCAATGTACTGGCAATCTCGTTTCCTTCTGTTAGTTCAGTCTCTGGATTTAACCATGATGACCTGAGAAATGTTTGGTTTTTGGGTGTTTTTTTAATTATTTTAATTCTTGTTTTGTTTAAACAAAGCTGAACAATTCCCATTTTATTCAGAGCTGTGACACCCAGTTCCAGTGACAAGTACTAGATGGATTTGTCCCATTTTGTTTCTTGGCGATGTTCAGAAATATAATTTGTGTCATCCTAAGTCCTGTGTCAGTTTTTCTCGTTCTCTCTTTGTGTCTCTCTCTTGTATTTTCCCTGCCTGAAACAATTTGGAGCAATTTAGGACTTCTTTCTCCTCGAAGAGCATGGTTTGTCCAGGTGCCATTAACACTGTGAGCTTGTACAACATGGGGCAGAAAGGATGATGCTGGTCCTTCCCTGAAGGAGTACAACAGCAGAAGAAATTATTCCAGCAGCAGTCTGTTCCAGTACATCATAAGGGCCTGACACTAAATGAGTGCAATGCATAGAAGGATTGGAGACCTTTGCTTTTTAATAGCTCCTAAGCCCAGGGCGATGTGATTTTCATCCTCTGAGGCAAGTTTGTTGATGGGAGCGTGACACCAACTGCATGCCATGCCCCATCTGGCCAAATGTGTCCCAGCTCCCTGCTGCCTGTTGGCACACTTGAGTCAGCTTTTATCTTCCAGGGGTCTGCTGTCTTTGGGGTCTGCTCTTTACTGGGATGGTTTCCTCACCTGTGGAAAGAGAGTGTTTCTATCCTTGAACCAGAGTGCTCTGGGATCCTCAGAGGGAAGGGATTTGAGGGTTTTGCTCACTCATCATAGCTGGCTGTTTTGGGGCCATTCTCTTGGGTACCTTGTTCCTGACAGGCTCAGTGCAGTAGCACACAGGGCACAGCATGTAAATAGCAAGTGCTGGCCAAGGGTTGTAATGTGACTTGGTGCAAACCAGTGCCAATTAGCACTTTGATGAATGGGCTGCCAGGCTCCACTTTATCATGCAGGTGCGCAAACCTCGGCACCAGTGCAAGGAGCAGGCCAGACGGCCCGGGGGATTGAGTGCCTTTATCCTCTCACTTTTGCAGCACTCGATGCACCTAAATCGAATCCTGCGGTGGGTGGAGAGGGAGAGGCAGGCTGTGTCCTGAAACTGCTGCTGTGGTTGGTGGCTACATGCAGGCCACAGCTGTGTGAGCCCTGGCAGCACAGTGGGGAACAGTCAGGCTTGCATGCTTCCACATCAACGCTGAGGAGCCCACACTACACTTGCAGGAGGGAGGCAAGCCTCTATAGACATGAGGTGAAGCCTAGCGCATGGAAGTGGGCAAAAGTGCCAGAGCCTTGCCAGTCTGGGTGGGAACACATGGGAAAGGGTCAGGGTGCCAATGCCCAAACTTGCTGTGTGTAGCTGCTCCATAGTGTCCCCTCATGAAGGGAGGAGGAGTTGCCACCAGGGCTGTCCTTCAGCCCTGTGACATCCCAAGCTGGCTGTGGCAGAGAATTGGAGTCCAGATGCCCCACAGTGGAGCTGGGAGCTGCTCTGTGACCCCAGAGGGATGAAGATGGGGGTTTGGGGCAGCTCTCTGCAATATGACCTGTTTGCTGGATGGGTGCAGCAGTGCCCTTTGCAGAGCAAGACTGCTGCTTCAGCAGGTGGGGGGCACTGGCCACCTGTCCCAACCCACAGAGCCATCAATAACCATGTAGGAGCAGGAATTCAGCAAGTGCCCGTGATTGATAAGCTCATCACTGGCAGCTAATGGCTGGCCGCCTCCCCTCGGCCCTGTGGTGCAGGTAATGGAGTTGGCATCGCTCGTGGTTGGGCTGGGAGGCAGCTGGCTGCCAGGAGCGATGGACAGGATCTGCAAGCTGTTTTGTTGTGTTGCTGATCAGCATTTGGTGAAGGATTTTTTTTTTTTTTTTTTTCCCCCAAATCTGGGGGGGATGGATCTGTCAGGGGTATCACAGATACCTAGCTCTCTCCCCTGTCTGTTTTTGGAAGTTCCCATCTGTGTTGCTTGACCTACAGGGGCTTTTAAATTGTACTGAGGTGCCAGGCACCTGGGGGTGGCAGAGCTGTGCAGTAAAGAGGACATGCAAGGCTAGTTTTGGAAATTTAAGTGGGGTGAATCAGCCCATCAAGAAAGAAGAGCTCTAGCAGGAGTGCAGGGAGTTAAGTTGCACACACATTGTTGATTGCTCAGTGTGACACAGTCTGAGGTGTGAGGTGAATGTGACGGGACCAGTGTTGCTTCTGTGCCAGCAACAGGAGTGGTGCAAGCCTCTCTTGCATCCTGAGCTGAACTCCTTTCTCTAATTCAGAGCCATGTGAGAGCCTCTGAGATCAACCAGGGCTGTTTATTTGCAGACTTCCTGATGCGATTTCTCCTCGCTTACATCCAGGAGTGCCACTGTACATTTCTATTAGAGGTTTCCATTAAAGTCCTGACTATTGATTTTGCAGAATATGCTGTGTTTGCTGCTGAAGGTGTTGCCATGGTTAGGTATGCAGCAATCCAGCCAGCTGCACAAAAGCAGTCATGAAAGCTGTGAGTGCCGTGCCTCAATACGAAACATCCCGAATGTCCGATGAACACTGTAAGTATGCAAAATTTCTAGTCCTTCTCAAGAAATCTGAGAAAAGCTCATGCTGAAAGCACCCATGCTGGGAGCTGACAGGCAGTTTTAGCCACTGACTGGGCCATGGCTTCTCTGTCACTGTTGATATGAGGGATCACACCAGCGACACATTCAGCTCTCTAGGAGATTTCTCCACAACCCACACCAGAGGTTAGCTTCACCCCTCTGTGACAGGCGGTCACCTTCCTAAAGCCTCAGCAAGTCAATCCTGGAGCTCTCTTGTGAAGTCTGGTGCTCATGTCCTGTCTCCCAAGCCCACCTTTCCATGTGCAGGGACACGGGGAAGTCTGCAAGTCCTGCCCTGCAGAGGTACCAAGGTGCCAGGGCAAGAGGAGAAGTTATTTGTTTTGTTTTTCTCTCCCTTATCTAGCAGCTCCCAGTATTGCAAGTTATGTCTCAGGATTTCTGCCATGTCTGCAAAGCAGATGCTGTTGTTATTTTCAGTCTGATACAGACTTTTTTTTTTTTTTTTTGCAAGGCTGCAATTTGCTCCTATCCAGTAATGCTTATATGAAATACTGTGCTTCTGCAAAGTGAAGAAAAATGCAACTGAAGTTGGTAATTAAATGTTTGCTGTTAAGTACTTTATATACTATATATTAAAGATCATCCCATCCATTAAACAAGCCATTTAACTCCCTTTACCAGTATTATTGTCTATTATTAGGTTAATCAGCATTCACATCCTGTAACTCTGCATTTTTATCTAATTAGCGTTTCTTTTTTGCTTCATATTTCTATTTAATTAAGCTCAGCGTCAGAAGTGAATTTCCTGTATTCAGCACTAGGAGAGGAATTGAACCTTCCAATGCCTGGAGGGGGTAAGTGGCCCAAGTTTCAAGAAATCTCCTTGGCCACCTGCTAAGGATTCCTCCCCTGAGTCACTCATTACTTAATTCTAGAGAAATTTGTGTCTGTGTGTGAAGTCATAGGTTTGACACCATCGGAATTATCAAGGAGATACTCTATGTGCAATGGCTGAAGCTGGTGTCAGGGTGCTGCTGTGGTTGTGTGGAGCATCCAGCCACTGCTCCAGCTCCCTTTGCCTTTTAGTCTTTGTGGCCCCATGGCTATGCTGCAGACAGGTTACTGCAAATTCAGTGTCACACAAAGGCCTCTGTGTGGCACCCCTGAGGAGAGGCACCAAGGGTCTGGGGTGCTGGGAGTTTCACAGATGCCTGTTGAAAGCTCTCCCATCCCATCGCTGAATCAACCTATCCTGCTCTTAATGCACTGTCACCATCATTTAAGGTTATCTTAAGGTTAGTTTAACAGTTAACCATTGTTTCCTACTATCCATGCTTGTGTATGAGTGAAATCTTGGCATTTATGCAAGAGGGAGAGCCATGACTCTGCTGGTGATTGACTTGGTGTCCCCTCAGAAGAAGACCCCACCCAAGCCAGCTCAGAGTGCCGCTGTGACAGATGGCTTTGCTACTTTTTTTTTCTTTGCCCAACAAAGACAGGTATATTCACTAGAAAAGAAGAAATACTGGAAATAAGTGAAAAGGAAGTTCACAGATTTTTAAACTGCGATAATGTCATCTCACTGGGAATGTCTTTCAAGTATGTGTTGGGTAAGGAGTTTGTTTTCTTTCTGGCCAGAAAGATGGGGAGTTGTGTTGTGAGGGGCTCACACGGGATGTTGGGGGTAAGGACCAGCAGCTGGGAGTATCTTGCTGTGTCTCACTAACCAGAGCTAAGAAGAGGCTGCTGGTGTTTTCCCTTGCTCCTGGCCTTTGCATGTGGTTTTCTAACAGTGAGCATTGTTTTTGTACAACTCCATGGACACCGTTTGGCAAATCTTTGTAGAGTTGCCCCAGCACTGACCTCCTGAGGGACACGCCTGCTGATAGCTGATTTGGTGTACACATATGCTCTGCACTCCCAGTCCCCAGGTCCTGGGGTCTGTTGCAGGAGGCTGCAAATTGTAATCTCTCCCCTCCAGACACTTATGGGGATACCCTAGGCACCCAGTGTGATAGGATCCATGGGAATGCAGGATAAAGAGCAGGCAGGGAACACCTTGCTTGTCACCACTTAGCATCCAAGCTGCAATGTCTAGGCCCCTCCAGAGTCCCTGAGTGCTCTTTTCACTAGCACCAAGTTCAGAACAATCAGCAAATTGAGTTCTTTTTATTAACCTTAAAAGAAGACATTAGCCTCAGCCAGAAGAATAAAACCAATTTATGAGGCAATTAGTTCTGCAAAAACATTTCGGTCTCCCCAGAAAAGCCGTCTGAGGATCATCTTACTCCATCTGCGCAGCCTCTTCTGGCCTTGGGTTTACAGCACACTTCATTTATCATAAGTAGTAATAACGTATGAGCAAATGGCTTCCTGATGGGTGTGTGGGGCAGCCAGGAAGGTCTTCTCTGCCTTGGCTTCCTCCCTTCAGGTGCAATTCCTGTGCTCTGTTACTCAATTGTATTCACATCGATGCTGAAGCTTTTTACATCATCTTATGTAGGCTTTTGATGGGGTCTGCTAAAGGGTTCACAGCAAGACAAAGGAGCAGACTCAGAGAGCTGTGTGTGTATTTTCCAGGTTCCTTTGCAGGAATTGCAACTTCCTCAATTCCTGTAGGAATTGTCTGTTAATGCTGGAAGTTTGGTAAAATTCAAAACTGGGGTCTTCCCCTGCCATTATTGTCTGGATCAAATGAATTCTGAATGGTGAAGGTGGTGCAGGGATGGATGGGGATTGGAGAGAACAGAAGAGTTTAGTTTTCTACTTATGGGCTAGCCTAGTGCTTCTAAATTTACCTTAAATGCAGATCGAGATGAAAAGTTAAAATTCAGTTACAAAGAACTGACACAGAGTATCACTCTGCCAAACAGAAAACTCCTATTTTCTTTATTTTCCAGTTTCAGCTCTTCTCTTTTATTATAAACACCTGTTTTCTGATTTTAATTACATAATGCTGTTGAGGAAGTTAAATGTGTACTGTCAAACCCCCAAATGCTATAGACATAATATTTTAGTACAAAAATTCTCAGCAAGTTAGTAAAGTTCTGCAAAACTTTATGATTCTGTTGAATCAACTTGTTTTGACATAAGGTAACACAGCTGGAGGAGTGCTGACCAGTTTTCCTTGTCTTGTGAGAGGAGCACTCCTCAGGAGAAAGGCCCCAGGCTTGCACCATTTTTACTTCCATCAGCGGGAGGGAGTCCTGCAGGGCTTAGCATGAATAAAGAAATCCAGAGGGAAAGGAAATGCAGTTGTCTGCTCAGTTGGATGTGATCATATTAAAATAGCCAGAAAAAGAAATGACCAAACCCTGAGATTTTAATAAGAATCAGAATGCTGCAGAGACAAAGTTTCCTGTGGAGACATTTATTTCAGGGGTCAAAATTAGGGCTGTCTGTACGTCTGTTTTTTCTTTGAATCTTGTTGCTGAATCTCAGGGAGGATCTGCCCAGCCCTGAAATGCAATAATGCTTATATTTTGTAGGCTAAATAACATTAAAGGATGGGGAAAAAAATTGAAAGCTAGTGTTCAGAGCCACAACTAGCACCAATCCTGTCACTCTCTGTGCATCCTGGATACAGCAATTAGTAGTGCAGAAAGCATGAATCCCAGGCAGACCTCAGCCTTCAGTGTCCACAGCTGCCCTTGGTCCTTGCATTAAAGAAGTGCATCCAGATCAAGTAGGATAATAGGACCTGTTTGATTCCAGCTGGTTTGGGGTTAAGCACATAGGTGGTTTTAAATGCTGCGCTAATTTGCTCTTAATTTTTATGATAACAGCTGAAGCGTGAAAAGAAAGTGTTTTATTTTTAATACTCCATTATTCTGATACGCAAGAATTCGCAAGAAAATGGAAATCTCCAGTTAACGGCGGGATGGTCAGAGCAGTGTTTTTCGTATAACAAAAAGTCAATTTTTTAAAATGAGAGGTAGGGAGCCAAAACCACAGGAGAATTTACATACAAACACCAAAACACACAGGGGCTGAGAGAAGGCATGGAGTACCTGAAGGAATGGAGTAAGAAATGCTGAAGAAAAACAGAATGGGTGTTTGGTAGGAGGAAAACATATCATCTTAGTTAACAGGTGTTAATTTAGAGTCTGGGTCTGGCTGGGGTGGAATTAACGTCCCCACAGCAGCCCATGTAGTTCTGTGCTTTGCCCTCGTAGCTAGAACAGTGTTGATGTCACACCAGTGTTTTGTCTATTGCTGCTCAGGGCTGGCACAGCATCAAACCTCTCTCCAAAACCCACGGTACCAGTAGGCTGGGGATGGACAAGATGGGGGGAGGGGACATTGCCAGGGCAGTGACCTAAACAGGTACCAAAGGGGTATTCCATAGCATGTGCTGTCACACTCAGCCATAAAAGGTGAGAAAAGAAGGAGATGAAATCATCTGTCCTCCCAAGCAACTGCTACATGTACAGAGGCCCTGATTCCCAGATTTAAGAAAGGGGAAAGATGCTGCTCAACAGCAGCTGAGAGAGAGGAGTGGGGAAAATGACCAAGGATCAGCCCTGCGGCCACCAAGGTGAGTGCAGAAGGTGGGTAGGAGGTGCTCCACACACAGAGCAGAAGTTCCCTGCAGCCCAGGAGAGGCCCATGGAGGAGCAGGCTGTTCCCTTGCAGCCCACGGGGCAGATCTCCACGTGCAGCCCACAGAGAGGAGCCCATGGTAGAGCAGGAGGCGTGGGGGAGCTGCTGCCCGTGGGGACCTGTTGCTGGAGCAGTCCACTCCTCAAGGATGGACCCCGTGGATGCACACTGGGGCTGGACTGGAGAAAGGCCGCATCGCTGGGACCTGCCTCCTGCAAGGAAAGATCTTTGGACCCTGATTCTATGTTCATGGGATCACTCTGTGGCTTTTAAACTTTTCTAGCTTCAGCTTAAGGGAGCCTAGTTGCTGGACTTCTCAAAACATTCCTGTGCCAGGGTATGTCCTTTCCCACTCAAATGCATACCCAAACCTGGACAGACCTTGCAGGACCACAACACCAGATGTGGTGGCAGTGAGCCCCCCGGAGGCAAGCTGCTCAGAAGGGAACTGTGTGGTGGCCCAGCACATTCAAGTAACTTCTCGTGTAATTTTCAGTTACATATTTTCCTAGTACTCCACACTGCAGATTAAGGGATTTACAGCCGTTCAGAAGTACTGTTAGCAGTAACTAGACCAGCCCAAGTCTATCAGTGGCTTTGAAGGGATTTTTTTTCTTTTTCTTTTTTAAAAATCCTCTCCTGCCCCACTTCTTTCTCTGTTACTGAGTTAAAGGTCTGGGTAACATCTTCTTAGGAATATTTTTGCCTTTAAATTTTGATGACTCAGTGAGTCTAGCCAAAGCTTTTTAAAAGCTTTTAATTCTAAGCTTTAGGGGTTTTACACAGCCAGTTAAATCTGTAATGACTTTTCTTCATTCCCACTTGAATTTTCTGCCTTTCTGGTGATCTTTAACACCTGCAAGGCCTTATTTAGGACCAGACAAAGCACTTGTACAAGGAGAGGAATGGTTCTTCCCAGACCCCTCTTTTATTAATTTGTGTGTGTGTAAATGATGCTGTCACTGAAGGGGTAGGGCGTACCTTGAAGGATACAACACCCTGAAGCATTAGCTCTAGTGGCTGCGTTATTCTGTATGGAGGCTGTAGCAATTGAAACGCTTCCTCTGTGTGCACGTGATACACTGTGCGCAGATGGTACTGAAGACATTCTTGCTTCTGCCCTCCTTGTGTCTGTGAATGGTGCTGTTTTTTTATATCCAAGAAACTTTGACATAATAGTCTGTAGGAGCAAGGATGTGGATGTTTCAAAAACCCAGAAGAACAGTGCTGACCTTAAAGGATGTGGACTCGGTCTAATTTTTAACACTGAGATGTTGTTTCTATGGTCAGGGCTGGTGGAAACCAACTTGCTCAACAGGAAGACCTTGAACTGTAGACATCAAAATTATGCTCTCCATCGCTAGAGGTGGAGGGGTACATTGGCACAATAAGTAGCAAGGAGACCATTTGTTCAGCAGCCCTTCTCTGCAGGACAGAAAGCCAGGGCAAGTCTTTGAGACACCGCTGCTGCTCACACCTGTGCAGTATCCCACGGCAGTGACAGTCCTGAAGTACCTCTACTTTGCATGCTTTCAGGTGAGAGATGGTCTCTAGGCAGTTGCTAGCATGGAAAAAGGGAAAAAAAACAAAATGGGGAAAAAAAAAAGGTGAGTGAATTTATTGCATCGCAGTTGGAAACCATCTTCTGTTATCTGTGTTGTTACATGCATCAGCTTTCATAGGCTGCTTAGTCATCTTCAGGCCCAGTATTTCTGTGCTGATGTACAAAAGCTGTCCCACTTTGGTACTCACTCATACAAATGTTAGCACTGCTGTACTGGAAGCAGCTGTCAGCTGGATAATTGCATGGAAGCTGCTGGGTTTTCATGCCGATAGGAAACGATTCAGACCTCCTAGTGGGAGGCTGCAGTGTGGTGTTTGGACTGGGTTTTCAAAGGTGCTTAGGTACTGGAAGATTCAGATAAGAGCCTGAGGGGATTGATAATGCCTGAGAAGCCTCCATACATAAATCTTACTGAAATCAATGGGCATTTAGGTGTCTGAGCTGTGGAGATGCTTCTGGAAAGCCCCATTTGTAACAAGAAATGTTGGCAGTATACCTTGTGTCATGGAGAGCTGGCAACTACAAAAATACTTGACGTGGAGTAAACAAAATAAACATATAACTTGATGAGTGCCTTACCATTGAAAAGGGATTTGGATCAGATGCCTTTGAAATCTTAGATCACCTGTAAGGGTGGGTGGATGGGTCAGGAAATAAAGCTCACCTGGAGCAGGCTTCAGGAGTGTTCATTTTGGTATTCACCCTCCCCCGGACTGGCTGTGTGATCACAGGAGATTGTGGGGGCTGAAGACTTTGAGAACATAGGTGTTGATGCTGGTCTTGAGGTCTCTCAGCCCAAGTTCTGCTTAGTCCCCTAACAGGTTTTGGTTGCCATTGTGTCTGGTTTCCATCAAGAGTTAATGATCTCCTTTCGATGTCTGGATAATGGGGATTTTCTGTTATGGAAGATTTTACAAGTAGCAGTTAAGGGCTTCCAGTGGAATGAGATGAATGAGATGGGCTTTTTTTTTTTTTTTCCTTTCCCCAGAGGTGTTACTATCCATGTTTTCTCAGGAGGAAACCTGTCACAAGACCCAGTGTAATGCTAGGCTGGTAGAAGTCTCCTTGGGGCTCATCTTCCTTTCAGGGCAGGCTGGAATAAACATGCATCTCTTATAAATGGCATTGCAGAACAGATAAAATGTCTTTCAGCATTATCAGAGACAGCATTATCTGACAAGCAGTGTCCTCCCCTTCTGATGTCCTTCAGACTTCATTCTTGCTTCCAACATTTTGATCTTGCTACAGCCACAGATGTGACTAAATAGAGAGCTGGGCTTTAACAGAGATGAGTTCCTTTGCAGCTTGTGTAGGACTCACCACTACTGTATTTAGGGCTTTTGCTATGACCCTGGTGCTTCTGCTGCATGGTGGTTACCTTCCTTGAAGACAAATGACCCACATAGCTTTCAGCTCTGCAGTGTCTCAGCCCAGTTGCTTTTTTTTTTTTTTTTTCCTGGGGTGGGGGGGCAGAGGAACAGAGTTGGAGGGAGGCTGTGGAGCCCCGGTAGAAGTCACACTCCCCACACTCAGCCTCATGCTGTGGCTGGAAATTGTCTTGCAGGTGTCACTGGTCTATGTGATGGGATGGAGGAGAGCTAACTGGCCTTGTCTCAGCTGGGGAAATGAGCTCTGTAATTAGGATAAAACCCTACAGCTGCCAGCTTTGTGATTTCTCTTCTGCTTTCATGCTACAAGGAAGCAAGTTGTGTTGCCTGCTCATCAGAGGATAAAAGTTTTGTTATTTGAGGCTGGGTCAGTCCTGGGAGTGTGGCCAGGCTATCGAATGATGAAGGGCAGAGGATAATGATAGCTGGGCTGGTTTACAGGAAAAAAAAAAAAAACAAACAAACAAAAAAAAAAAAACCAAAGAAGATGAGGCTGTATCTTCCAATAAAAAGGAGAGAGATGAGGAGCTGGGGAGAGTGTGTAGCAGTCATTAACACAGACTTTAAAAGAACCAGCAGCAGCCTGTGTTTTAAAGTCCACTCGGTAGCACTTAATAGCCTTGGCTTCCTGCAGTAGTCCCTTAGCCGGTTTGCAGTTGCTCCCGGCAGTGAGAATGGTAGATTTATAGGATTTTACAGGGGTACAAAAGAGTTGCTTTGCTGCGCAGCACCGTTTCCACTTAATGGATTCTGTGACAAAACAAATTTCAGTGGTGTAAAAGTGCCTGGGCTGCTGGTCCAGTGTAGTCCATTTGTAAAACCCTGTGGTGAGTGAAAGCCACAAGGCTGGTTAGAGCCACGCTGTGAAAGATAGCAAAAGTGCTGATCAAACCAGGCATTTATAAAAGGACAAATTTATAGCAGTGACCTGTGCATTTTGAAGGATATTATTCCTTTTGCTCCTGAATTCAGCCTCATGCCCGGTGTGCTGGGCAGTGTGTGGGGTACTGCAGGCAGGGTATCTTGGTGGCTCCATGACCCCACCCTTCGGGGAGCCTGCATGTATTGCTGACACTCTTGTGCGAGGGTGCATTTCTTTCTTGTAAATGGCTCAGCCCTTGTGAGTAAACATGCAAAATCATCCTTGGGAAATGACCACGTCACCTTGGAGCAGCACGGTTATATCAAGGGCATTTGGCATGGAGGAAGTCTCAAAAGGCAAGTTGTGAGCAAGGTGCATGAAGGGAGGCCCTGGAAGAAGGAGCACGGCACAATGTGGGGAGGGAGAGGAAACCTACCCATGCCCCTGGAGGGTCCTTCACTCAACAGCTTTATCCTGCTTCTTTTTTATTGTGAGAAGCTCTTCTCAACAGGACCCTGCTCTAATTTTGCCTTCATAAAAACTCCTATAGTCATTCCTGATAATGATTGGTTTCTGGGACTGGTCACAATAAAGATCATCAGGAGTATTGCTTGAGCAAGTGGATAGTCTGTACCTCATTCAGCTATCAGACAGTGATGTTCCCTCTGTCTTAGGAATAGTTCTCCTTCCTCACATCTGAAGTTAAGGCAATCTTATCTCTGTCAAATTTCCAATTCCTCTCCACAGTCTGCCTATGTAGAACAACCAGGGAGTCAGGATTGATGGGCCAGTGTTACAGCTGAAATCTGACAGCTGTATATATACAGTGCAGTGTCTGGTTGAAATATGACTTGGACTTTAGGAACGAGATGCATCTAATTCACCTTAGAAAATTATTATAGAAGATGTCTACAGCTAAGCATAGCAGTCCAGTGCCCCAGAGAAGAGAGGACCCTCTGAAGTACATGCATTCAGACAGAAAAGGAGAGGACAGCAGTCACACTACTTTTATGGGCAGAGGACCAAAGCAGAAGTTAGATTTGTCAGGTCTATCCTGTTCCCCGTTAGCTCCCCTGGGTGTCACTGGAGGAAAGTGACTTCTGATAATCCAGTTTACCTGCCTTTTTGGCCATGTAATCATTCACTCATATACGTTTACCCTCAGAGGGAAGGAGATCAGCCACATGGGTACTCGATGCATGGTACTGGGATGATTTTCAATGACTGAGGTATGTATAGAGGGGCACACTCCCTGCTCAGGCCTCTGAAGCAACCCAGTCCACAGACACAGATGTCTAAGATGCAGATTACGAGTAGACACATTGGTGTCATTGAGTAAACCCACATTGCTGTAAGTACACAGGGACTGAAGCATCATTCCTGGGGTCCCACACCATCTGTGGTGATATGGAGAGGAACTCCTTCCTGAAGCCAAAAGCTGTTTGACCATTTTCTTCATGGATACAGAAGCTGCTGCCTAAGCCTGGAAACACAAAGATCCTGTTGCCTTATGCTGATAAATTTCTTGCTGTCAGCCCAGTAGCTCTGCTCTTCTCATCTGCAAATCTGCAGGCGCAGCTCAGGGTGGCAGTGCAGCCTTGTGGCTTGAACCGTTCCCTGGGCTGATTTCTGTTTCTTGCTGATGCACAGGGATTTGTATTCCCAGACTGAACACTGGGGGGTTCATGCAAAAAAAACACAAACTGCAGAAAGCCGTGCCCTGCCATGCTGGGTTTAATTAAGGGCCCACTGAAAAAGTTCCTGTTCAGTAACACCTCTCTGCAGTCACAGTGTGTTGGAATTCAAGTGGCTTTATGGCAGGGCTGACTTTGGGCTCACATTTGGCAATATCAAATCACTGCCCTGTAGGAAGAGATGTCTGTTTCTATTTTCCGCATTCAGAGTGACTGCATGTGCCAAACACATGTTTCTGCTGCAACTGATAGAAAAATTGTGTTACTGCTGTAGGAAGCGTTGGGAAGGAGCAGTGTAAAATGCCGAGCCACCAGTCATTAGTGGTGCCCAGTCCCAAAGGAAGGAGCAGCCTTTTAAGGATGCTTCAGCTCCTCATCATCTGGCTGGGAGGTGGCGGTGGCACCTGTGCCTGGCATGGACTCAGCCTTTTGGTGCACTGGTTGCTGTTTCACCTGTGCTCTCGGCACTGACCTGCCTCCCAGGAACGACTGCCAGTGCTTAAAACAGATGATGTACGGATGCAAAATCTGCCTGCTTAATTTGTTTTATTTATTTTCTTGAGCAATTTATTATTGATGAGATCTATTTGTCTAAATAATATAATCTATCTTCGCACCTAATTAGATACAGTTGTACAAATAGGGATGAAGACCATCACAATTTTTCCTAGGCACGTCCACTTTATCTGCCCAAAAATCATTGTCCAGGTTATTTTTCAGAATTTGTCTTATTTTTTGTGGATTTTCATTGTAGCCTGACCTAAGGTACCTATGCTACAATAACCTTTCCCCTGAACAGCAGATCTGCTCTCTGGATACTCTGTGCAGTTTATGTGGAACCTGTGGCCCACGTGCTTAAAAGCACATGCACTCATCCAGGGGCTCCCAAACGGAACTAAGTCAGCCCTCAGGATGTATAAAGAGATACACAAATGCATTTACGAATCTATATACGAATCATAAATACAAACACATCTCCATTTACAGTGGCTGTCAAGTTTGCAGTGGGAAACCTCAGCAGCACTGGTAGGAAGGTGTTGTCAGGAGCATCCTACTGTGTGGCATGGTGTATGAGTACGTATGTATATGGAGCTGTGTGCTTCCTCTCTGTAATGCATCACCCAGGAGTGTTCCAGCCTCAGAGGCAATATCCTGTCCTGGTGCAATGACAGATTTAAGGCCTGAAATATCCCTGAAGCTTTGTTGGTTTGGGAAGAAAAACATCTCCCCTTGTTCTAGACAGCATGGGGCTTTCCCTGGGCTTTGGCAATGCCCAAGGCAGCTAGTTGGCTTATGAATCATGGCTTCTGCTCCTCATCCAGCCTGAGGCTTCCATCGCTTCCTCCTGTGCGTTGCATCTCCTCTGCGATCACATAATAACTAAGCTATGATGGGGAGAAACAGTGTGCTTGTAAAGCAGAGTGTCAGCAGTACTCAGGCAGGGTGGGTCATGGTGGGGGATGACCATCTTCACTTTCTTCCAGACCTGTTTTCTACAACCCCGTGGCTATGTGGAGTCAAACTTGGTGTTGTCCAAGGGGCAAAGGCTCCATCAGAGAGAGGATTCTCCTTCTGTTCCTATATTCACTTCCTGTAAGTACAAACAAGTAGGGATATTTTGTCAAGGCACTGGAGACTCTTCAGCTTGAAATTAAAAAAAGCCAAAGCAAAAAGAATATAGAGAAGTAGCAGTCTGTATAATGGAGCCAAACAGTTTTCTAGGATTTGCAATCCTGTAAAAACCATGCAGGGCATTTTATCCTCCAGTGCAGAGACAGCATTTGCTTTGTTTTGGAGGATGAGGGATTCTATAGACTTTCTGCAGCAAAACTCTGCTGTTGAGCTGCTCCTGCTGCTGCTATAGAGGGAGCACAAAGGCTCCTGTTTAGTAGACATGGCCAAGAATTTCTCTGACGCATCACATGTCAAATCAACATTTTCAATCTCTCCTCTCTGTCTGAGCTGCTTTTCCTTCATGTTTCTTTTGCTGCTTTTCTCGTTCTTAGTCCTCCCTCTCCTTTTCCCTGATCAAACTCTTTCTCTCATGGCAAACATCATTACTGCAGCAGGCAAGATGAAATACATCTCAGTCTACCTCAAAACCAAGGCAGACAGAAACCCAAGAGGAAAGGGCAAGGAACAACAATTAAGGAGGTTTGCAGAATGCCAACACAGCAATGGCAGCGAGAAATACAAGACGGAGCTGTTCACCACACAAGGAAATAAATGCTCCTGTGGGAAAAATCATACAGTAATGCCTATTAGCTTAATAGCCCTGTGGTTTGGGCAGAGGGCTGAGTGACAGGGGGTCTGGGCTCGGCGTGCTGCCGTGCCGCAGCCCAGATGTCACTTGGGAGGCCGGGTGCTTGCGCTGCCCTTGGCTGTCTTTGCTTTCAGCTTTGCCACTTTGCAGTGTGGAACAGGAGCAGGGGAGGAGCCCACGCTGTTGTTGGACGAAAGAGGTCCCTTTGTGTGTGTGTGTGTGTGTGTGTGTGCACGCACTTATGTGAGGGTCAGCGCTCTCCCCAGAGGCAGGGGTGGTGTCTCCTCTCCCATCTTATTCTCTGTCTGGGGGTTGGAGCTGAATGAAGATCTCCAGCACTTCTCTTCAGAAAGAAATTGCACACACAAGTATTTGTTGGTTTTTGAGTGTTCTGGGACTGAAACTCAGAGTCCAAAGGCTATGGCAAAAAAATAATGAAATGGAAGAAAATGATAAAGCCAGTCCAATGGAGAGTAAGAGGTCATCAATAGTACCTGTTTACCAGGAAGGGTTATGAAGGAAAGAGAGGAAACTTCCCTTGGAGAAAAGATAGAGACGCATTATGATGTACTTTACTTCATAATGTTTCCTGAAAAAGAGCTGAGGGCATTGTTTTCTGCTTTAATATCTTGTGTTAAATGTTAGAGAGATGAAGGCAAGAGGGCTGACTAGCTATGAGTTAGTTCTAAAAGCAGAGGTTTTTAGGCTGGGGAGAAGGGGGGCTTTGTTGGCTATTAGACTTCTCAGCTTGCAATGGACAAGTCAGTATTTTCTCCTTTTGACTTCAGCTGTTTCCTCCTTCAGTTGTTAAATCCCCTCTCCAGGTAGAAATGCCCTTTGCTGGACAGTCTGCTAGTACTTGGCAAATGGCCTAAAGAGGCTGAGCACAGGGTCACGAGGTGCACAGCAGGTAAATCAGCCTGTCAGCCCTGCAGAGGCTGGATTTGAAGTGGTGCAGGGTTAGTAAGAGTTAAACACTGCTGCAGCTGCCAGCACCAGGCTTTCGGGGCAAGAACATATCTTAGCACCATTTTGCTGCAAGAAGGATGAGACTAAGTGGGGGTGAAACAACGTTATGGATTAGGAATGCTCTTGGCAAGGAAATTTTGAAGAGTGGTTGAATCCTGCTGGTAACCCCAGGTGTGAGACCTTCCTGCACTTCAGATTTAGCCATCCAAAGCTGTCATGGGTTAGCACAAAGATAATTGTCAGGCAGTGGGTTCATGGTGATGTGATGAACGGGCTTCAGTGCCCTAGAGGTAAGAGAGGTCTCTGATGATGTGGGTGTTGCTGAACAGTGCAAAGGCTTCATTGGGCCTAATACCACAATTAGCTTTTGTTCACTAGTGCTCCTTACATTGCTTAAAAGGGAAGGGCAAGATACTCCACACCTGGGAACTTCTGCAAGCATGTGGGTGAATTTTGAACAGACATAAAAAAAGAGGTTGAAATTTAATATTTTTCTTCTTATGGCTGCGTTGTGTCAGATTTACTGCCCTGCAGTGCCTGGGAAAGAAACTTATTAGGAAATAATACTGCTACCTTGGAGATGGGGTATTAATTTTTAATCGATTACTTCTTTGTGATGATGATGGAAGTGGAATACCAAAGATGGGCAAGTAGCATACCACATGCCCTTGCTGTTCTGGAAGCATACACTGAGCCTGAAGCTATTCCCAAGGCTTATTTTCCTAGCTTGCCAAAATTAGCTTTTGGCAGCCTTCTGCATCAGGCAAGTGTATGAACATCTCCCGGTCTCTAATGCATTCATTGTCACATTGCCACCGCAGGCTGACAGATAAGGAAGCAAGGGCAGGAGGGAGGCTTAAACCCTTTGATCCTTGTGGGAATGAATCACCAAAATATGGCTTATTCTGAATCTGCATCATTCTATGACCTGAAAGGGATAACTGAAGCATACCACAGGACGCTCAGCATATATTGGGTTGTGTCGGGAGAGGGCTGCAGTGTGCAGCTACAGCCAGAGCAGCATGGGTATGTGTCCCTAGCTTCTGCAAGTGTCTTTCCACGACTGCTGCACTGACAACTTACCGCCCAAGGCATTACTTGTCTATGACACCTAGATCCATCTCTGCCATTCGAGTCTCTCTGGGCTTTCCTGTAAGGTGGGTACCCAAGGCTCCAGCTGGCCCCAGATGCTCCCCTGCAAGCTCTGGTTGTTGGATGAGGAGCTGATCTTTCCTCCTGGGCTGCCCCCTCTACCTAGCCAAACATATTCTTCACCATAAAGAGAAACATCTGTTACCTACACATGGTATGACTAAAAAGCCAGCATCTG
Organism: Alectura lathami; assembly: GCA_013399715.1. Lineage (NCBI taxonomy): Eukaryota > Metazoa > Chordata > Aves > Galliformes > Megapodiidae > Alectura > Alectura lathami. The sequence goes on from VXAV01008540.1 coordinate 673,779, forward strand.
AAGATAAAATATGAAATTGCTTCAGTTGAGGCTGCAGGCTGGGAACAGGAAGTAATCAGGGAGCCTGAGAGCCCTCAGGCCCTCACGGGTAAACTCCCTGGCAAGCCATGCTTTTCACAAATGGTCAAATATATTGCTTTTTAATATCTCACCTGAGGAAATGGCCCCTCTGTGCCCCCACCCCCTCAAGCTGAAGCAATTTTGCCACTAATATGAATCACAAATGCCATTTTCCTGCAACAAGCTGTGTCTCTCCTTTGGAAACTTCTCTTGCAGTTGTGAAGAGACAAACTTTGGCTTTCAGAGAGCAGGTACAATCAGAACTGCTGGTGGGAAGATATTCATATGCATACATATGTGCACAGATGTTCCTTAGATATGTACCATTACTGAGCATTCCAGGAACAGTCTATTTTAGCTACTGGATGAGATTTGTTTCTTGTGAAGAGAAGACCTGTACATAATCCTGGAGTTAGAAAGTGTGTCCTGGTTGTCCATGTGATGGCAAACTAGTATTTGTTTTTCAGAAGGACGTAATGACTGATTTTTTGGCTTTGAAAACTTTCTATTCTCTTAACACAACTTTCTAATGTGACAAATTCACAAACAAGATTTCAAACCCTCTTATTCTGAATCTGTAATCTCAGTTACATCACTGTTTACTTCTCTGCAGTCTAGAGAATAACAGTCCCCAGTCTTCTCCAAAAAGCACAGGAGAGAAGAGCCCTCTGCAGCTGACAGATGCAATGAAGTGAAACTTTGTATGTGTATGTGTGCAGATGTGCACTTCATACTCAGAAAACTCAGGTTTGCAGCCTACTTTATGGAAGAAATTTGGAGTTCAAATAGCAAGCAAGAAACAATAGGAAGTATAAATTTTATTTTATTTCTTTTTGGTCTTTCTGATTCAGGAAGAAATTATCCTGTCAATCCTAGTGTATTTGTATAGACCTAAGCTGTCAAGGAAAACACAAGTTTCAAACCACACAGTGAGTAGCTGTCTGAAGCTCATTTCATTCATAATGATTATTTGCAATGTCCATGATTGTAAGAACACAGGGTCTCTGTCCCTTGAAGGCAAGTCTTAGAGCTCAAAGAAATCACAAAGCCAACTTTGGTCTTTCAGCTTTAAAAACCTCCTAGGAAGCCTTGTGACCCTGCAAAAAGCCAGAGCTGAGAAATGCAAGGGACGCTCCCTTGGGAAAGGGCAATGAGATTTGGTTCCATGTGAACCATTTTCTGAGAGGAAGAGGTGCCTCGTTGCTTTCTGTTTTCAAGAAGCTTGAATAGAGAGATGGAAAAGGCTTTCCAGTCCTACCTCCTTGTCTGATTACGTGGTGCTCATTGCAGGACTGACATCATTGGGTGGAGCATCTGACCCCAAGGGGAGCCAGATTTCACTGCTCTGTTTCACTTGAGTTAGAATTTTTCCCTTGGAAACTGGATGAGAGTGTCATCCATTGTGGTCACACGCAGGTTTGGGTGGATGGCTGTCATCTCCAGCCTCAGGGAGAAAGATGTCGCAGGCTAGTCTGGCCTGGAAGAGAAGGCAGAGATCTGCAGTTTTAGAGGAAGAAAGGTCTACTGGCTGGCCAGTAAGTGTGCTAGGTTTTTCAGAATGTGGCCTCTTTTTACCAATTCTTCTTCCTCTGTCAGATCAAAAGAGGTTCAAGAACACAAAAAAGAAAGAAAACAGAAACAAAGAAGTCTCTATAAACAAAAAGTCTCTATTATCTATTAGGTCTGAACCCATTCCTTGGATTACATTTCGCTATTCATCCTGGGAGGAAATTCAGTCCTGAGTCTTCCCTTCTTTGCATTGAACACAATTATGTTCATCCTATTCATATTTTCATATTTTCAGATTCTAGGCTCAAATTTTCTTTTTTTTTTTTTTTTTTTTTNGTTATTTTCCATCCAGCCAATCTTATGGTTGAGGCATGTTTGAGAGGCTGACTTGATTTACTCTTTCCCATGGGGAATAATAGCTGTGATGGTGTTTAGAAAGATGAAAATTAAAAAAACCTTTCCTTACACTGAAGAGTTGAGGGGGGGCGGCATATAAAACATGCAGAAATCCGCATCCTAAACACTGTAATCTAGAGCCAAGTAAGAAAACTCACAGGCTTATTTTTTTCTTCTGGCTCAGCCTTACTTTAAACAATACAAAAATTAATCATGACTGCTGTCTGTTTGGAAGTTCGACAGCGTTTTCTCAAGCCGTGTGCTCTCCCCACTATTAATATGCACCATTCATAGAAGTTTAAACATTTTTTTTGGAATATTCTAAAAAAAGAAAAAGAGATTTTCCAAACAAGTCACAGCTTTATTTCAATCCAGTCTGATACATCATTGTAGGTCTCTATGAAAGGCAAGTAGGCATATGTGGAGCATAAAGAGGAGCTCAGGCAATTTTACGCAGCTCTTTCCCCTCCACTGCCTGCCTCAGTAATCTGACAATAAAATTGGATTTTTGGTATCTCTTTAGCACTCCTAAAAGTAAACCCCTTTCATAACATATATCATTTTCCAAAGTAATTTAAAGAGAATACCTTTCACTTTTAAATTGCCCTTTGGCAGATTTGAAACTGCTGTTGTTTTGTAAAAGCTTTTGGCATTTAAAACTGCTTTGTATGAAGGAGGAGGAGGAATGAAAAAAAAATCTCACAACTCTGGCTACTTCACGCTCCTTCTGATCTGTCCAGAGCTTTCAAGTGAGCGGGAACACGCAGACAAATGCATTCTGAAGAAAATCTCATTTCGACCCTAACAGGTTCTTCACAATTTCCAATTCATGCTGTTGCCATTTTTACAGGAATTGATGGCTGCCATTGTTATCAAAGCTGACAGGCCTCTAGTAGGTTGCACAATCAGCGCAACCTGCTTGAGCCTTTCATTATTCCCAAGTGGCAGATTCTCATGATATCTCTCTTTTATAGGCATTGCTCATTTTTATTTCACATTTGACATGGCTCCTCCACTTGCTCGCTGCTGGGGTGCCGAGATAAAACGGCTCCTGTAACGTTAAAGGAACGACCGCTCTGGTACATGCTGAACGTGGCTGGCGACTCCGTGTTTTCAGTGCATTTCACATCAAACACTGATCTGTTTACCAAAATTAAGAGTTGAGTAATTGCCCAGCATGTGGATTCATTCTTCTCTGCCCTGGCATTCAGATAGCATTTTACAGACTTGCAAATGTCTTTTGAAAGCAAACACAATTCAAAGGTTCTGGGGGCTTCTGTTTTTTTTTTTTTTTTTTTTTTTTTTTTTTTTTTCTGAAAAAAATAAAGAGGACAGTTTTGAGCTGCTTTTGTCTAAAAGCCTCTCTTCTTTGTCTAAGCTTGCAGGGCCAGGAAGGGTGCTGAAAAACCATCAAATGGCCAAGCTGGTCATTGGGCTTTAAAACAGGGTGGGTGGAGAAGGGATGTGTAGGGATAGCCAGCAGCCCAGCTCCTGGGAACTCAGAAGGGTGAATGGAGGATAAACCTCCCTGGAGTTGAGACCTGCCTTGAGCACAGTGGAGGCCACCTGAAAGAATGATTCACCCCCTACCCTCCCATGTTTTCAAGATTCCAGGCAGAGGCTCTGCTCAGACCTAGATAGGGCCTATGAACATCTCATGAGTTCCTTGTTTGGCACAGATGCACAAAGGGTTGGAGGTGGAGGAAGGCCTTTTGACTGATCCTTCATAAACTTTATTTTTCAATATCTCACTGTATGCAATTTGCCTAATGTCAAATGGGGAGATTCTTAGAAGTTCTGGGGAGAGATCTACCACATCCTCCAATGCCATCCCAAAGGTCTTGAGTTTGCCACTGACAGATTCTCATAGGGTTCTCATATTGGCTTTCCTTTCAATCATACATGGGATTGAAGGCATTTTTTTTCTCTATTATTTAGTCTAGGATTGCTTTGCGGTTGCTCTTTATGAAGAGAAATTCTCTGTGAAGGAACTGCTGTCTCTGCCAGCTGTGTCTGTTCTGCTCAGCAGATGATCTGCAGTGGGATTCTCCCAGCTGCTGGACTTGGGAACAGCTTTCTGAAGGTATTTATATACCTAAAGGTATCATCTGGAGTTTGAGACCAGCTATATTGCAGTTTTGTAGCTGCTTTGTGTTTGTACTTACACATACAATTCAGGGGGAATGTGAGCCAAGATGAATCTTTTCTTCTGCACCAAACCTGGCTCTAGGTTGAGTTGTATAACCAGACCCTGCTAAGGGTTGTAAGTTGGAACTCCAGCCAGCTGGAATTGAATCCATCAGTATGTGTGCCCTTTTGGTTGCTATGTCACCAGTGTCTTCTCCCTTGATTCGCAATACTGAACCTCGTGAATCAGAAGTGGCTCTCAGACACTTCTGGGAGGTTCTGCTGTTCATGGCCAAGCATGAGGAGAGTCACCAAGACTGTCCCTATTCTGTCATGCTACATGGGCTATGCCTGCCTTGAGGAAGGCAAATTTCCCTATGCTCAACAAGAGTGCAGCAGTGAGTGAACACCACAGGAACAAGGACACGAAGGAAAGCAGTGCACAAAACCACAAGAACTACTGTACCTAGACAAGCAAAATAAATATTTCCCCCAGCTTCTAGTTTTACCTTGTAAAGGCATCCAAAACCAAGGGCTCTCACAGTGTGCATCTTCTTCCTTCCTTCTGGTTCTTGGGATCAATTTCATAAGGGAAGATCTATTGCTTAACAGAAATAAAGGAGGGGGAAAAACAGCCTTACAGGCAAATCAGGGAAAAAATATTATGAACACATACATTATTGAGCAGATATTGATAAATAAAGAACTCTACAGCACCTAGTAGCATAATCATCAAAAATACTCAGGGCAAAATTGGCAGATGGGGAAAATTTTTTAAATTAATACATCAAGAGCTATACCTAGACCAAAAATAAAAATAAAAAAAATCAAAGGAGCTTGTGTGCACAACAGCCTTTCTTTGGGTCTGAAACAGAAGCAGTAAACATCGAGGTAAATAAACATAAGGGACAATTGTCCTACTTTGATTTAATTACATAAATCAGTTAAACAATTAGAGAGGAAAGGGTTGTTAAAGTCTCAGAAGCAGGTGGGAACATTCAGGTTTGATTTCCCAAGACAAGCTTTTGTGATGATATTGAGTCAGGTATTCAGTCCCCTCCTTTCCCATTTCTGTTTTTTTTTTTTCCTGGTCTTATCTTTGCTGTGCAGCCGCCACTGCTTGTGCAAATGTGCTGTGACTAGGGTCAGGGAACTGGGTGAGTTCAAAACCAAACTGTGAAAAAAAACTCTCTTAAGCTTTTCCTTTGGGTCGCAGGACTACGGTAGGTGTAGGAGAGGGCAGTCAGTGCTAAAAACATCAACTCATGGCCCTGCTGCTCCCAGAACTCTGAATAGCTGATGTCATTTTTGCTCAGCTAGACCTGGCATCACCAGAAATTAGCAGGGGATAGAAGAGGCCATTGCCATGCCATGTAGGACAAGCAGTATTGCATCAAGGGCATGCAGTCCAAAGATTGTTTGTGTCCACATAGCATGGAGTCAAAGATGTGACATAGAAAGATTCAGAGGACAGGATGACATTTCATGGTGGCTGATAGAGAAATGCATACACCTGGTATCATGGAGTAGGGTTTAGGGTGGGCTGTTACTATTTGCTTAGGTGGTTCTGAGATGGCAACAAAGAGTGAACGGATTCCACTCCTGTTCTCAGTGCTGCCAGAGAGTTCCTGTACTTGAAAAAGGTCACTTAAGTTCTGTGCATCTGATTCTTCCACAAAAGGAGGCTAATAAGATCCTCCATGTAATGGAGAGAGACTTGATTTCCAGAAATGTTTCTGATTGCTCTGGAGACCAGACGCTCTACAAGGAGGATATGTTCTTACCTTTATGGTGTCTTACAGCAGCTTTGATAAACCAGATCTTCCTCTCTGATAAAACAGAAGAAAACACATTCCTAAGTAATACTTGGAATATTTTCCCTTCTTAAGCACAGCTGAAAATCTCAACATGAGAGAGGTTCATCGTATTACTTCTACGAGGCGGGAAGGCACTTAGGTACTAGCAACAAGCAGACTAAGAACTTACAAACAAGCAATGTGAGCAGACACACACATCCTCAGCCTGTATCTAATAGACGGGAATTCTTCCCTGTATATCTCTGAAGGAGGTCCTGGAGCTTCACAGCCTGACAGAAAACTGGGGAATGATGCTGGTTTGCAGACTTCTGCTACCCAGGGCACTCTTCTCACATCCATATTGCCTACAGTTCCTGCTGGGAGGTATCACAAGAGATGAATTTCACACCATTCAACATCACAGAGCAAAGTGGCAGCTTATTACTTGATGTATAAATTATCCTCTTTCATTGGATGCTTAAACACACAGTCTAACGATGCATTCTTCTTTGTAATAAGATATAAAAGGTTTGACTATTTTTAATGTGACAGAGGAGCTTGCTTAGAGGATAAATCCCCAGCAACACAGACTTGCTTGGAAACAAGACAGAAAACGTTTGTGTCAAGCTATCCAAAAGCAAGCCCCCAAAGGCTATGGATGCACATTCAACATGTGGTTCCAGTTGATGCGCCATAAGCAAAATGCTGTGGCCTGGAATCTACTGATTTCATGGACATCTTACAAGAGCTGCAGCAGCCCCTGTTGTTCACTCTGCATGTTCTGAGGGGGAAGACAACCTCTGTGCTTTGTGTTTTTGTCTTTCCCTGATGTAAATCTCTGACACAGGTTTTATCTTTAATTTGGTCTGTTGCTGAAATGGAGGAAGGCTTTAGTGTCATAGCTTAGTTCTTCCTGTCTGCTGAACCCTCCTCAATGGGAAGTGTTATTCAGATGAGTGACCCAAAGCTGACTCAATGGTGGGAATTTATCCGGTGTTTGAGCTAAGATTCAATCACACTGGCACTGGGTAGATCTCCTCCTGTGCTGCGAGTCCTTGCCTGGTTCCTGGGGATTTGCTGTCATTACTCCTTGTCTTTTCTGCCTAATCTCTCAGGTGTTAACATAAATGATGGGCTATATACAGAGCCTGTTATCTCTTCCTGAGGACCTTGTGGTTTAAGCAGCATAGTGTCTAGGTTAAAATCACCATTAGGTGACTTTTTGAAGGAGCTCAATTTATATTGGGCTGGAAGCAGAGCATAGCCATCATTAACAGTAAAAAAAAGGTAAAGCAGTAGGCAAAACACGTGACATCCATCCATCCACCCACAAATCCATCCGTTTGTTACCTCTGCACTCCTTAATGTCTTGCTGATGTGTACTGATCTGTAAACCTCCATAAGTTTGAAGAAAGTACATTTAAAACACTTTGACCTTGGACACAGCCCCTAAAGCCATATGCCTTTGGCCTTGCAGCCAGTCATGCTGACAAGGTGCCCGTATGTCAGTTTGCGTGAAATACAAGATGGGGCTTTTAAGCTGTATGAGTGTTCCACACCCTGCTTGATTCATCGTGTTGGGGTCTAAATGGGAAGGGGTTTTTAACCTTACTTCAGATAGTGTTAGACAAACCCAGAAGATGTTTGTGGAAGGTGCTAAATAACATACTTTAGAAGTATTACTGTGTCTGCAGATTACAAATATTAGCCCTTTGTAGTTGCTGCCTTCAGTGCGACAATAAAAGAGCCAGACTGGTGCATCCATAAGTCATTTGCATTTCGTGTTATTTTTGTACAATTATGTGTTTGAAGAGAGAATGCTTTTTTCTTCTTTTCTTCTTCTTTTTTTTTTTTTTCTTCCTCCAAAGCTCCCTTAATTACTTTCAGTTCAGGTTGACTTACCATCTTATTCTAGGTAATGAAAGTCAGATGGGAAATAGTGAAGTTTAGTCTAAAGTCAATCTGCCTGTTAAGTTGAGTACAAAACGCACTTGTGGTTCATTCATTCCTGGTAGAGAAACAGAGATGCAGATGATTCCCACTGAAAGCCCAGAGAAGAAATGAAAAAAGATCATTAAAGCAAATATCAATGCTGCAGATAGGAGAGGGAGCAAACACAATGCACTCTCTGTCTTTGAAGTGCTGCTATGTTACAAAAGCACAGGAAATAGTTCACATGAATTTCAGAGGTTTTTCTCTCTTCTTTGTTTCCTACCTCCTTCCCCAAAAGCTCCATCAGCCCAGGTTATGGATGAGGGAGTGACACAAAGCAACAGGAGTTTTACACCAGTTTGCATATTTATTGTGGATGAGATTGATGCAAAGTCCCCAGGACTGAGCATTGCCAGAGCTGTCTGGGGAGCACCCCTAGAAGGGAAATGGTTGCATGGAGGGTATTTAGCTCTATCCCCTCTAGTTCAGAGGCTGGTGCAGCACTGGGAGAAGCTGGCATGTTGTGGGCTCTTGCAAATCATCTGTGTACTCTCATACTTTCAGGGTCTCTTCCCTACCAAGTGGGCTGTACTTGAAAAATAGAGGTCTCAAGTAGAGATTGGCAGCTGCAGCTGGACCTCAGCAGCTTGCTTGGCTGTTCTCAACACCAGCACATGCCTGCTATCGACAGGCTGATTTCTTTGAACTCCCAACTCTCTGCTGAAGCAGCTGAGGCCAGTGGGACTGCAGACTGTCTGATTGCTCCAACCCTGATCAGGTAAATAATTGTGCACCCTTTCTCAAGAAGGGGCTCAGAAACCACTGATTCTAGTGCAGCCAAGTCTTTTTCTCTGTGCTTCACCTTCCTGGCTGTAGGAGGAGAAACAGTTTTCCATTCAGGCGCTTCAGGACCATCCCATGCAGTGAGCTACTGTGAGGTTAACTGGGCATTGACTTTTCTACTCTCGCTGCCTCCTTTGGTGGGAAGATCTCTCAGAGCAGAGAAATTCATATTTTCAGTGCACAACCTGCACATTAAAGCTCCTGCAGAATTTCCAAGGTAGGGTGGCATATGTAAACCATTGTAATTGCTGATTCTTCCATGGCTTGCAGGTGTTGTGCTTGTTTTCAGCTCATTGCCATTAATTGGAATGAATTTTAATGACTTCATGTGGTTTACATTGGAGGCAGTTGTAATCAATTCCATGTGTGCATGCAAGATATATGTGTATGAGAAATCCCTTGATCAATTTCTTTCCTTGCAGGAACAAAAGCTGACAGTGCCAGCAGCAACCCAGCACCAGCCTGGATGATGCAGCCTGAATTACTCTGTGGCTGTAAAACCAGCTCTAGCTATTTCCAGTCCCTGAGATCACAGGCAAGGTCCCTCACCATGAAACACCTCAGTTTCTCCTGCCTGTGGCAAGGCCAGTGCTAGGATTCACCTTTGTAAGAGGTTTTGAGGTCACTTAAAAAAACATAATGTAACTAAAATCAGCCCTGTAGCCAAAGTAATTGGAAGTTACTCCAGGAAAAGGAAGGCAGCTTAGCTCTCCATTACTGTCATATACTGGCAGTTGTGAGAGATGCAGCATAGGGAAGACGGCTCATCTCAATGTCTCTTACAAAAGGTGGGCTGCTTTTATAGTCTAGATCAGAGTGTCCTTTTATCATATGTTAAGAAAGGAGTGGGAAGATGGCCCTGTGTTCATTTTGTCAGGCTTCCCCTGTCCTTTCCCAGCATTCAGCTTTCCCTTTCAGACGCAGGGCTCTGTGCTAATGAAGGACAAGATGTCTGTCTGTACTTACTGGGAGCAGGTACAGAACAAATCAGTCAGTGTCAGTATGTCTCTGGCTTTCCTCAGAGCCTTGTGCAGGCAGCCTGTGCTCTCACAGGGATGAAGGTGGGTGGCTGGTGGAAACAACCCATTTGTCTCAGCAGGCAGAAGGTGTGTGTGAGAGGCTCCTAGATGCTTATAGCACACACATGTTCTTCCTTTAAGATCTCAGAGTTAAATGTTCCTTTTAATAAGGATGAGACACATTTGCATAAACGTCAGTCTTAATGGGACTTTAAAATGGATAAAGCAGCATGAGGATCACTCCTGTGCAATTGGAGAGGCTGGGAAGATGGCCTGAGAGGAGCGGTTCGTGCCTTTCTGCCCTGGAGGGTAATGTGTGCAATCCTCCCTAGGACCTGCAAAGGGTGCTCTCAGGAAGCTTAATAAACTGTGCTCCACAAGAGACCACAAAAGAGTCCTAAGCTATGCTGCCTAAAATCAGAAACAGCCTCCAGCATGCATATTAAAAAAGATACTGTGAAATATGGAGCTCAGACAATTTTCCAAATTAAAGCAGCTCAGTCTGTTGCTGGGAGGCAGCTGGGCACTAGGGACTGCCCCTGCTCTCACATGTTTTTAGTCTGTCAGTGGTGCAGCATGATGTAGCTTTATTTCCCCCTGGGGATCATCTGTGTATATTCTCTGGGATGCTACCGTGGGCTAAGGAGAAACATGTGGACAGCTATCATAGCACAGCTGCTCTGTAGTGATGCACTAATCAGCAGCTTGATGTTCTGCTCCAACCTGGTGTTGAGCCTGAGCTCAACTTAAGGAACGAAGATAGTCTCTGTGCAGCAGAATCCAAGGTTGGTCTTTTGGAAATCCAGTATAGGTGTTTCTCTGAGTGGACGAGAAAGTGAATATCCACAGCTGGCCAAGAGGAAAGGATCTTAATTCAGATTGAAAAATCTCTCATTCGTAACTATTTACTTCCATTTGCAATTGACAGCATCCCTGGACAGCAACTCAGTCAGCCTTAGAAGCATGACATCATTACCTAAACTATTTCAGGAAAAGGATCCTACAGATCTGTGACAATCCCTCTAACTGGACATTGACAGAAACCTGCCATTTTCTCCCCATGGCTACTGCTGCCCTGACCTACTCCAACCTTCATTTTGGGATCTCATCAGGGCTTGGTAGTTCTGGTGGACCACTGTGCTAAAGCAGTGGTGCAGTTTCTAAAAGCCTCTGGTAAATGCAGAGGGTGGCCAGGGGCTTTGGATCCAATCCAGCCATCAGTGCACACAGCAAATAATGTATTGAACAAACTTGTCTGCGTCCTCTTGCAGGGATCTGGTTCTGGTTCCAGCTTCACAACAGCTAAGGCTGCTCTGACAGGAGTGACTGATGCCATTAGATCCAGGAGTCACAGTTCAGTTCGTGTGCATGACCCAGGCAATGGACTGTGGCATGGTTTTTCAGAAAGCTGTTTCTTTGCAGTCTAGATTTGGTTTCAGGCTGTTATACGGGAATGCTAGTGTCTCAGAAAGGCTATTTTGTAGTTACATTTATTTCTGTCACAACAGTCCTATTTTTTAATTGGAGCTGCTCTGTAACAGCTATGATTATAAATCATTTTTGATATAATTCTCCAGTGCCTTTAAATTCCACCCATCTGGCCTTTGCTTTAGAAAGGAATTATACAACAACACTCCTTATTCTTTTCCCTAATGTCATCAGCAGCCCCATTAGGACTGGAATCTGAAGATTTGGTTGACAAATCCAGAAGTAGTGAGGATTTCAGCTCCCTGGTGCAAGCTGGGGAAATACCATGCTGGTGATGAGAAGCAAGCCCTCAAAAAATAAAGCTGGATATCAGCAAGACAGGTTGCTCATCAGCCTGCTGGCCCTTTGTAAACTGACAGATTGCTGACACATTTTTGGGTTCTGCAGCCTGCTCCTGTGCCACAGTCAAATCCAGTCCTGCCCAAGATCTGGTGTCCTGCACAGGGCCTGGTCTTGCAAACAAAATCATTTCTGCTGCAAACCAGTAAGGAACATCCCTAGGGTAAAAATGAGCCTGGGGCTGTGTCCTTGAACCAGCAAGACTGATTTGAATGAGGATATCAAGAAACAGGACTGCCCAAAAGTGTAGCTTCTTCCTTGTTCACAGCAATTGATGTATTGGTATTTCTAACATGAACTGAGATCTAACAAGAAATACAGGATAGGTGCAACACTTACAGCACCTGAGAAGGTGGCCTCAGGCAGGACCTGGTAGGACTGTCCATACTGGGAATGCAGCAGTTATCGTGCTTACCTAACCCTGGGTGTTTTTTTGGAGTGTTTTTGCAAGAGCAGGTGATGAGCTCATGATCTTGAAGTGGAAGTGCCCTCATAACCTCTTTTTCTCCAGTGGCAAAAGGTAACATGGTATGATGCCATACTGGGATTTGACCTGAGAGAGTGCAGAGAGAAACAGAGGTAATGTCTTCAGTTCCTGCAGCCTTTCCACATGCAACTTTGAGAGGCTTTGAGGCTGCTGGAGGTGAAGGAGGTGCTGCCTTTGTGCCACCAAACTTTGGTTGGAAGTAGAAGCAAACAGCAAACGTGGCTTTTTAAAGGACAGTTTGTAGGGTGGAAAAAAAGGAGCAAAAGGAGTCTTTCTCTCTCTTTTTTTTTCTTTTTTTTTTTTTTTTTTTTTTTTTTTTTTTTTTTCCCTTAAGAAAGGAAAAACACCTGTCCCAGTCCTGTAGGATACATTTGAAATGCTTTTGAAAAGCACTGTGAGGAGCTGGATTTCTTCTCTCTGTTTCCCGTAGCTAAATAAGAAAAAGTAACAAAACCCAAAACAACAGTGAGGAAGTATAGCAGGCTCTCACAAAGTATACTTCTAAAAGACAAGCTTTCCCTCTGTCTTAGAGGGCAGCTGCTGGCCAGGACAGCCTTTCAAGGGTCTGAGCAAAGAGATAAGCATGCGCGTATGTCTAGGTTAGTACATGTGAATCCCTTGAGTACCTCTGAGTGAGGAAAAACCTCACTGAAAGCAGGAGAATGCAGTAAAAAGCAGTGTAGGAGTTTACATCTTCAAACACTCCCCCTTGCTTTCTTTGAAAAATCACACCTGGCTGCATATTTCCTTCCCAGATAGAGCGAAAATAATGACATTCCTAATGAGTCCTACAGGTGAGGGAAATGTTTTATATATAGACATATATAACTTGTTGCATAGGTACACAGTGACTTTGCGTGTATATACACATATATATGTACACATATGTAACATTTTTTCTGGTATTGTTTTAGCAGTTTCTCTTTGATCCTATCCTTCCCTCAGCATTTTTATGCTCTTTTTATATTTTTCTTGTCCACTGACACAATTTCCATCTTTTCCCTGAATCAAAACCTGTGTGGCCAGGACCTATATTTCTGCAACCAGCCCACTCATAGCCAGAAGAAAAGAAATACACGGCTTTGTGTATGAGATAGATTTTCTCTTTTCCCTGGATAATTGAAAATAAATGGTGGTTAGATTAAAACAAGCAACTGTGTGCTCCTACACACCGCTACTGAGAGTGGGCCTGAGAAATGGAAGAGATTGCTGGTGTGGGGCTGTAGTAATCATAGCTGGGAGTGATGGAGCACCCTTCAGGCAGAGGAAATAGACCCCCAGCTTGCTTCGTGTTTTATTGGTCTGATCCTGTGGAGCTGTGTTGATTTACAGTAGCAGAAAAGCAGTGTTTGTAGATGTGTGTTAGTGAAATCAATTCACCCACCTCGAAGCACAGGCTCGTAGAGGCTGAGCCAGCAGGGACTCCATGCCTGCAACAGCGAGCAAGCATCAGAACAGCCAGCGAAGGCTGGACAAGCCAAATGGCCTGTGGGAAGCAGGGCTCAGGATGTAAGCAGGTGCACTGGAGACCACTGCAGTGCTTCACCACAGCAGCACGTCCCCTGGCCCTGAAACCAGCACGTTCACGCAGGCACTGAGGGGAGAGTTTCCAAGCTGTGGGTGGAGTGGGCTCCCTGATGAAGGGAGGCCTTGAAACCTGATTGCATTTCACTCCTGGCTTCTCTCAGGCAACGGGATGGTTTTAAATGCTCCACTGTGCTCACTTCGCTGTGGCGGGGGGCACAGCTCAAGGCCATGGCCACCTTGCTCAGCCTTTCCAGCTGCTGTTGGTAGGACTGGTGACTCTGTGCCCTTGCTCAGCCTCCTCGGCCCCTGATGAAGATCCAGAGCTGCCTCCCACATGGCCATTTCTGCCCCAGCTAACACAGCCTGCCTTGCAGGAGCTTATTATGACCTTGCGGACATGACCTCTGGATCCTAATGTTGTAAGGACAGTTCCACACGGATGAACAAATGACGTTTGTTTTGGAGGGTCCCCAGCTCCTGTCTCACAAAAGAGTGGCAGGAAACACACCAGAAAGCAAGGTGATTAGTGGAAGCTGGGAGTGGAAAATCTGAGTAAATAAGCAATTCTATGAGCAATTGAGTGACTGAAACGTTCTCTATCATCTTTTCCCCCCTTTTTTTGTAACACCTGCAGCCTGGGCAGACTTTCAAACATCTCCTTTGACACAAAAGTGTGATGGGGCAAGGAAAAATTCAGCATATTACTGGAAGAATTAGTGAAGGTGGAAAGAAAGGTTTCCTGAGATGGGACCAGTGGAGTCTGCAAGTCAGCTGAAAGCACAATGAAAATGCACCACTTAGTGCATAAATATATAAATAGTGTATAAATAATTCCATACATTATTCTATAGCACATCAGAACACAAAGCCAGCCTCACACGCTTCAGCAGTCTTTGCTTCTGAGTGTTTTAAATGAGCTTGAAACCCTCTCAGATGCTTTTCTTCATAGGTGAATGGCTATCCAATGTACCAAAAGAAAAAATGTAATTAAACTTTAAACTCTTAAAATGACAAGTACCGCTGGGATAACACATGGGTAAAACACAGTAATTGTTTGTATTTACTCTCTGTCTAGTTAGCATTTCTTTTCAGGTGCCTGCCACAAATGCTATCTCAAGAAAGGCAAAAACTGTAAGGATTGGTTTGTCTTTGTGAATTCAGAGCCTCGCAGTGTTAATTGACTTTCGATGTGGTGTGATCTCATTACCTGCACACTGGGGAAAATGCTCTGCTGGAAGCTGGTAATGAGGAGGGGCTTCACTCTGATATGTTTCAAAACCTCCCCACAAACATGGATCCTTCGTCTCAAGCCCTGGCAGCATTACATCCCATCCCAGAGGATATGACCGTGCTAGGACCTGTAAAATGGAAGAACATGTTTCTGTTTTCTTTCCCCAGGTCCTTGTTCCATCTGTCTCAGAGGCCATGGTCATTTCAGGAGCATTGGAAACCCCCATGTCCTGGGCACCAGATAAACATCTGTGTGTTGTATCACTTTCTTAGGGGGAAATAATGAATGAAGTCCTTGTAAGAATACATAGAGAGGAAAGGGCATCTAAATTGCTACCCCAAGATTATGTACAGGAAGCTTTTGTTGCCAGGTTATATGGCAAATTGTGTTAGACCAGTTCTATTCAAGTATGAGGCCCAATGTCTCAAGTGAGCATGCGCAGCACCTAAGTAATCCTACTAAAAGTTAAGGGATTTATTGAATATATGAACAGAATCTGACTGTGTTCTCAGATCTCTGCCCTGGCAGAGAAGAAACATTAGGTTATATTTCCACCTCCTCCTGATTTTACCATGGTAGCATTATAATAAAGGTGCAGGAAGGAAAAGCAAATGTGAACCAAACCCCACCTTTTCTTGAGTGTTTCAGATGTTTTATAGGAGAAGGTATGATCTTGTTCTTCCATATTTGAAGGGGTTCCTGCGTGTGGAACTGGCAGGGGCTGTGCAGGGACTCTGCAGCACAGGGAATTTTTATTTTAGAGTTACTGCCTTTTGCAAATGGGATTTCCACAAAATATTTTCCAATACAGACGAGCTATGGTTTCCAAGTAGAGGTGTTATGCACAGGATGCCTTTCTAAGTTGGCCCCATCTTGCTTTTGAGCAGATGTAAGCAAGTACAATTTTCTTACTAATGGTGCATTGAGCTTGAAACATTCAGAAGTGTGATAAACAACCTTAGTAGCACTTGTGAATTTTATTTTATTTTTTTGCCAGACTGCTCCATTTTACTGATGGTTCAGGTGGCTCCACAAGCTGCTGAAATGATCTGCTTTTGCAAAGCAACTTCTGCTAGTGCTCAGGGATTCTACATTGAGTGTTTTGCAAACTGTTAGAAGATCATATCTTTTATTAAGGCCTCTGAAAAGGTTGTATACCACTTCACTCTGAACCAGATTTCCAGTTTATTGCTGTAAAGAAGATATTTGGAGACGTTAAAAAATTGAAAGAGTTTTTGTGCAGTTTCTGAACATCTGTGGAAGTTTGATCAATTCTCAAAGCAGGAGATTCCCTCCTGCATCTAGGCACTCCTTCCCCTGGGCATTTGCACCATTTCTTGTCAAATAGCTGATCACCTCGGTAAGGCAATTAAAACATCAGGAAAAAAATACCCATTTTACTCCCTCCCCCTCTTTATATTGCCTTGTGATGAAGCTCTGCAGTAAAGACCTGTGGAATCTGCGCTGTAATGTTAAAGAAGAATTAGTCCTCATTAGTACTTTTTGTTTGTTTGTTTTATTTTGTCAATTTAGCCATCTGCAATGCAAAGCAGAACGGTCTAATTGGACTCCCTTAGTGGAGAGGAGGTGCTTCTAAGGGGCCATTCATGCCTGGGAACTGCTGTCTTCCTGGGAAGGATTAAACCAGTGCAGTTTCCTCAACAGCTTCTGTAGGAAACTTAAATGGTAAGGTCACAAGCCCAGGGGTTTCCTGTTGTGTAATCCAGGAGCCTTAAGTTTCAGCTACTTTAAAACACTATTTGGTAGTTCCTGACACAGCGTAGCTCTGGACTCAATCTGCGCTTACTGCCGAGCCTGGAGAGTGTGAATCTCAGTGAGGGAAATGCCTTTACTTGATCATAACAAACTTTGGCAATTATTCTTTCCTGGTCTGATCTCAGGCTACCCATGGGGATTGGGAAGCCAATCTCTTCAGAAACTTTAGTTGAATGCTGTGGCCCAGTCTTTTATTTCCACCTTGCCTAGATAACAGATGAAAGGCTCACATGCAAGAACAGGCTTGTCCATCTCCTTAATACTGTGGTCCAGGATAGCAGAAAAGTCGATTGAAAACCAACCTGCAGAAAGGAGGTCAGACAAGCCGGAGGGAACTAACATTCCTTTTAGCACCGGGGAGTCTGCAGGCTTCCCATTCACTGACTATTATTAGCAGCCAAGCAGCAAGGCAGAGGCAGTCTCTGCCCTCTCTCCAGGCCAGGATGTGTTAATGGATGGGTTTGAGAGGTTGCCGTTGGCGTGGGGGTGAAAGATGAGTGATCGGAACATATCCATCAGGCTTGTTCCTGCCAGCTGCTCTGAGCCAAGTGAAGTGATATAATCACAGAGAAGGCAAACTGAGCAGATCTGAGTAGTGGGTTTAGGAGGCAGCAGTATGCATCCCTTAGGGAGCTGTCAGGGCTGTGGGGTTTGGCCTGTTCGGATGGAGAAGGACCTGTCCAAGTCACAGGTCACCATCAAACAAAGTTCCTGCTGTTCTGTCCCAGAAAATGTAACAGGGGAAAATGTGTCACATCTTTAACAAATGTTTTCATTTATAGTCATGGATGAAACAAAAGAGGAGCCTTCTGTCAGAAGCCAGAACTTATACTGAACTGGGATGTGAGTATCTCAGCATATGTCAAAGACGTGACATTCCCAAAGGATCATATCTTCTCAGTCTTCATTCATTTCTTTTTCTTTGCACACATTTCTTTGTTTCTTCCAGCTTTTTTTTTTTTTTTTTTTTTTTTTTTCTGACATAAATACANNNTTTTTTTTTTTTCTGCCGTTCTCCTGGGACTTCCTTTCCCTGTCTCATTTCAACTCAAATTTCTCAGTCCTGCCTCTTCTCTTCCTTGCTCTATATTCACTCTCTCAGGCCTCCTCCATTGAGACTCCATTGCAACTATTCTTGTCATCCAAAGAGACAAATGCCTGCCTGCTCCCACTCCTGCCTCCAAATCTCTGTTCTTATCTACCTTCAGTTTTTGGCCTTTTTGAAATTCTCCCTCAGCTTCTCCATGTCCTGGTTCTCATCATGTCTCATCATATATTGCTTTTTCCACCTCTTGCATAGTGACTTCTCCATACTCCTCTCCAATTTTAGGATTTCTCTCAGGCACTAATTTTGTTTCTGTCACACCCTGAGTTCACCTCTCCCATAATGCTTCATAACACGGCGGTTTTGCAGACCATGTTAATTGCCTGTGTTCTTAACTTGAAGATATTATACGTGTCACATGGGCTGGACTTACTCTTCCAACACCACTAAGCTGTCAGAGGCTCCATAAAGGTATGCATTATTATACTATATTAAGACTGCACAGCATAATTGTGTTACCCAGCAGAAATGCTGGAAAAATCTAAGATTATGTTCTCCCTACTAGTTGGTGAATTGCAATTAGAGAACCCAATGGAAAAATTGGGTTGCTTCATTTAGTTCTGCTCTCAATTCATCAGCCTGAGAGTTAATCTCTTGCCTGCAGCCACAGCAGACTGAAATAGCACCATTTGTTCTAGCAAGTGGGCAGAGAGGACGTGGCTAACCTGCTGAGCTTCTCTCTGCCAACTGGCTGCCATTTGGAGATGTGGGCTGAAGTGAAGATCTGCTTGTCTGCAGTTTGGAGCTAATTACGTTTGACCTTATGACATTTTCTGTTGTGTATCAGATCTAAAATTGGAAGCAACAGGCTATTTTGGTCCTCAGGCAAAAAGAATTTCTTAGGCCCCACCTGTACCTTTTTACGTCCCGGAGTATTGTTGAGTGCTTTATTTTCCTAAGATCAAAGAATTAGCCTGGCAGGGACTCTAAAAACTTTTAAAAAGATGTCTTAATGTAGATAGCATGGTATTTGGCCCTTTAATTACTTTGAATCTTTGTGAAGTTTCTGTAACACCAGGCAGCAGGGACGGATGTTACAGGATTGCTGTCATTATAGTTTCTTTCATGGAGTGAATAGAAGAGTACCCCACTTTCACTATTTCTCCAGCAACCTTAGATTTAATGAAAATTAGTTTTGTTTCTTTCAGTGCTGTATAGTCACTTATTGAAAAAAACTAGTAGGCTTAGTTATCTGACTTCTCAGAATCATTTTGGGTACATCAGCATCCTATCAAGCAACAAATGTTCAAAGATGATATCTGAGTACACAAAGCCTCAATAGCTTTTGCACATTTTTCATACTCCAGAGGCTTTAAATTGTTATCTCACTAAATTAATGGGTGAGATTCTAGTGTGCTGAGGACCTACGTTGCACCTCTTTGTATCTCCAGCATGCTTACTATTAGGTTAGAGTGACGTGACATTAGAACAGTGTTACGGCATGCTGAAAAAATTCAGTGTAATTCTTTACATGTAAGAAGTAACGACTAAATGTAAAGATTCAGACTCTTGAGTCACTCCACATTTATGCCTTCTCTCTCTCTAGCCTGAATCTTGTGTCTTTGATTTGCTTTCCATCAGTGGGTCCCACCCCAAGCTGGCTGTTCTGTATTCTTTAAACCATTACTAGTAAGAGCCTATGTTGTGGTACATTCAGTTCCAGTGAACCGTGTCTGAGGGATAGATAGATAACTCACCACTGCCAACTGAAGAGGTGAATATACAAACGTGAATAAATGCAACAATGCAAATATGTGAGTACATATACAAAGGCACATACATACAAAATCATAATTCCCAGATTCTATTTCTAATGGTGCAGCTACAAAGGATGCTGCTTCTGCTACATAGTTGAAAGCACAGTCATTGTTTTTATATTTTTCCCCCATGTCCTTAATGCTTTTTTTTTTTTTTTTCCTGGTTTCCTAATTGGTCTTTACAGTTCAAGTTCATTTCTTTTTAACAGTCAGTTTCATTTTCCACTAGCACAGCCCCTCCAATCTTTCCAACAGTGCAGCATGAGATAATAGAAGAATAACTGTTCTCACTTGGGATTTAATTTCTCGCAATGCTGTGGACAGAATGGTAATTAAACACCACTTGCTGGTTCAGGAAACTGAGCACAAAGTACTGACATTTGCATAAACTGCTAGACAATTGGTCCATGCAGTATCTGAATGCCTCATAGCTTTAAGGTATTTATCTTCAAGACAACTTTCCTCAGGAGGTGAGAATAATAATATCTATTTTTGCTGATGATGAACTGATGCACAGAACTATTAATTGACTTCCTAATGACACATAAGGAAGAGTCACATGTCAAACCTAGGTTTCTTGACAGCTGAAATTTAACTATAAGACCAATTTCCTATCAGTAACATATATATGGATTTAACATATCATCATCTTTCTGTTTGCATATCCATCTGATATTGCTGCCTATAACTTTGGGGTAATATTGTTTGGTAACAGTAAGCAGAAAGAAACTCAACTCCTACAGATTCTGCCTTAGCAAATTCTAGTGTTTGTTGTTCTGGAAACAAGAATCAGTCACTTTTAGCCAGTTACATTTCCTAACAAATGAAAATGATTTCTTCCATGCCAAAGGCATTAGGCTAATACATTTTGTTAATTTGTTCAAATGGAATGTGTTTGGAAAATAACAAGGCTGCTTCCGTATCAGGTAAGAAAATCTTGATAACAAGGTTGTGAGGCTATGTGTTCAGACAGGCAGTGTTTTGATAAGATGTGAATAGGCCACAGAGCCATAAAATATCTTTTTGCCCTGCTACTATAAGAAATTCGTGAATATGAAGAGACTAGCGAACAGCTTGCAAGCTTTTTGCTTCATAAGAATATATGTATTTTTTAATAACAGACTTCTCTGATGAGTTAGTGTTTAGATATATCTGGAAATTTCTACAATGAGCTGGCAGAATAAAACCTAGCCAAGTAAAAACTGTTAATTAAGTTCTACCTAATGTCAGAGCAATGCGATTGATAATAGTCTGTTTAACTCTATCCTCATCCATCCACTCATCCAACCCCTGTTGTGAAATTTCAGTGTCTGAGACTCTTCTTCCTCACAAGACCCACCTAAAGTCAAGAAATGAGATCACAAATATTTCATGGGAGAAACTTAGGCACAGAGAAACTAAGCAAAGTCTGAAAAGCCAAGTGGAGAGGTAAACAGCTCTGCCCACAAACCTCAGTCCTCAAGCAGGATACATAGCATGGATATTTCTCTATTATTGCTTTACTGCCTTACATTCTGAGCTATTCCAGTCACTGAACACCAAAAGGTTTCAGGTCTACAGTCTCCCAAAAATCTCTTTCCCTCTATTAGTCTAAACTGCAATTCATCATTGTCCTACCAAAATACAAACCCATACTCTGGGGAACTGATAGCCTGGAGCACCTCCTTCCCTTTTTGCTTGATTTCTCTTTTGCTGTTACAGATTAGTAGCCCTCACAGGCCTCATATCTAATACTGAGCCTTCTGGCATCAGTTTTCTGGAAGGATATGTCTACGTTCTCTCACTGCGCTTGTAAGAAAGTGACGGTGCATGAGCAAGATGAGTTTTATCTGGAGCCGACCAGGCCCAGGTGACAGCAGTGCCAGACCTACTGCAGCTCAACCAGTTGCCACGGACTGGCCATGAGTCCCAAGTGCAGTACAATGGCAAGCCACCCTGCTGGTACCGGGCTGTTAACATACTTAGCAGTGTCAGTGCAAGGAGCTTACAAATGGGTCCTGGAGGAGAGTTAGGAATGCATGGGAAGGGCTGTCACACAATTTTAGGTGACCAACTCGTGACATAAAGCTCTCTTTGAAAAGCTAGATGTTCACAATTGAGAACATCTACTTGCCACCGCTCCTGAAGGCCAGCATGCTCATGTTGTGTACTTTGTGCCTTATGGCAAAGGCTTAGAGGAGGTCTTTGGATCAGCCCTT
Organism: Alectura lathami; assembly: GCA_013399715.1. Classification (NCBI taxonomy): domain Eukaryota; kingdom Metazoa; phylum Chordata; class Aves; order Galliformes; family Megapodiidae; genus Alectura; species Alectura lathami. The sequence goes on from VXAV01008540.1 coordinate 695,369, forward strand.
ATCAAAGTCAGGGCAATGTCCCAAACTGCAGTTCACCTGGTCAGACACCCAGGAGACAGCCATATCCTGGTAAACGCAAAGACTTAAGCAAGTTGCTGAAGAAGTGCTATGCAATCCTCCTTAGATCCTGAAGAGTGGAATTCCTTTCCAATCCTCTGCCTAAGATCACATCACAGTTCTGCTAATACACCTTGCTAATCCAGCCGTGAGAAGTGAACCTCATGATAATGCATTGCAGTCTTCCCATGGAGCTCACTGCATCTACTGGCTAGCTATGTAAAACTGGAATGAGGTTTCTTTAACAATGGCATGTGAGCAAAACCAAACAGGACAAGCTGGCACCGCCGTATTTGTATGGTATTGCCCTATGATACTGCCACGCCTCAGTTTCCTACCTAGAATATCTGCTATTGCGCATCAGCAGAGCTATTTCCAAATGTCACAAGTCTGCATAAGTCTGGTGTCATGCTGAGTTATGTCTAAATAGACTTCAATTTCACACCAAAGGAACACTGTAACTCTGCTTTCCTGTCCTGCTGTGTCTCTGGTAAGGACACTATGCTTCTGTGCAAACCGGGACTCAAGCTCACTCGTGTTCAGCCAGCAGCTGCTGTGAGTGAAAACTGGTGGTCAGCAAAGAGTGCTGCAGCAGTGAAGAAGATATCAGGAAAACAGACAAATGGGCTGATATTTGTTGTGTGTGGAGTGCCTTTGTATTCATGGCAACCTGCTCATTTACAAAGAGCACAGAAAATCAATCAAATCAAATGCAAACAAAGAAATGAGAAATTAATCAGTAAAGTCATGGGCTAATCACATGGTACTCTCCTCAATTACTCTAACAGAAAAAGCGTAGTGGCTGGTTATGACTCCTGGTCTAGAAAGGCATTCCTTCCAATCAAGCACTGATTCAAATGTTAGTTAATTAAGTGAACTGTATGGAACAGCATTCGACTTTTCTTTCTTTCTTTTTTTTTTCTTTTTGGTTTAATGAGATAAATGGATTCAATTTCCCAACTTTATACACCTTTTTCAAAGGTTGTAAAAGGAGAAGCATGTGGGTTTATATTTGTGCCTAGCCTCACAGGCCACAGAGGAGCTCTGCATCCACCACAGAAGATTCTGCCTTTATGTAATCCCTGTCATATAATCAAGCTCCAATTTCAAAAGCACTGATCTCTGCTTTTCTTGTTCCGGGAACCCTCTCCTCCATTTACCAGAAATCATTTCCTAGTCTCCAGATTAAGTATGTCTAAACTGCCTTGATCGGTGCCTGTTGTTGGGGTATCTTCCCTTAGGGCTGATGACTGGGAGGCAATGGTCTGCGGGGGATCATGGGTCACATGCACAGACTAATGTAGTCAAAGTGAAGCCATTTATTATTCTCAGCTACTCCTAATATACATTACAAACAGATACACGCGCACATAAATAACTTTTAATTGGCTCAGGCTGACTTTCACGAGGCTTTAACACGCACCCTCAAGGCCACGGTGATTGGCGGGACTCGATTTCGATGCATCCTGCTTGTTTTGGTTAAAATTCTTCTCTATCACTTGAGCAGGAACTTTACTGCTGCTTTTCTTTCCAAGGTGACTTCATGGTCTTGACTACGTGCCTCGGGCAAGCACTTCGTGTGACTGGCTCACAACATGTCCACCTTCTTGTAAATATGTCTCTACAATGGTCAGCATTTGTATTACATCTATCCAAGAGCAGAGTCCGGTCATTTATGGACTAAATCTTCCCAAATTTACACGTGATAGTCAGAAAAATACAACACTTAATTTGTCATAGTGTATCCCCTTGTGATTTGTTCATCTTCTATTACAGAAACAAGGAGAAAATTCTGTCCTCTTATTTCAGGTGATTGGAGGTGGGAAAGAGGAAATTATGTAAGCTTAGTCTGAGGCCATTACAATATTTTTGGGAAAAAAATTTTGTGCTTAGTTACCTGGGTAATCTGAGGACTTTGCTCCTCAGCCTCACTGAGGGGGCAAAGCAAAGTATTTGATTCCCCAGAAAATCTCCCAGTGTCTGTAGGACTGCCTATCTGGTGTGTGCTTGTGCGTTCCATGGCCATAGCTCACTGCAGAGATGTTCCCTGGTACTCTGTGGGCTGATGTTTTTTGTGCTCTGGAGATCGTTTCAGCTAGATAGTGGTTGCCCTTACAGAAGCGGACATCACCAATGAGTGCCAAACCGATGAAGGTTATAAGGCTATATTCTGTCCACAATAATACTAGCATGTCTCTGGTGCTGGAGGATAATGATTATCCATGTTATAATGATGGCTTTTTGCACCTCAGAAGATAACTTCTCCCCGCCTTGTGCAGAAACTTTGCATCCAAAAAATTTTCTGATTTTATTTTAGTCTATTTTTATTTTTTTTTCCTATGAGGGTGAACCTTGTGTCAAAATAATGAGCTTCATGCATTCAAATCAGGGCCTGAGTGTTAATTAGGGCACTCTTACTAGAATGATTTATTGATCTATATTCGTTATTAGCAGCCCTAAGTTTTCCTCCATAGAGAGTCAGTGAAAATCACCTTCATCAATCTTCAAGACACCGATAATCTTATTTTTTTCTTTATTTTAGGTTTCAGAGCAGATTAATAAATAATCTACTCTGAGGGTTTGAATGAGTAGTTCTTCAAGACATTGAGAACCTCTAAAAGAAAAAAAATCTTGATTTTTCGATTTTCAAAGCAGATTAATAAAGATCTGCTTTGGGGCCCTGATTAACTATTTCTGGCTGAACTGGAGGGCTTTCATTACTTGCAATAGTCACTGGATGATATATAATAAAGCAGACATAGAGAACATGGCCCATCTACTTATACAGTTTATAGAAGTTTCCAAAGCCAGAATCTAATATCCAATATTTCAAAATATGCTGGATGGCTTGTAGAAACAAAGGATGTTGTTCAGACAGAGAGCTTCTATTCTCTTACTCTTTTGGGTCTCGGGGGCTTTTCAGAGCTCTTGACATGGTGGATGGGTAAAACAAGGTTGAGTGCCTTTTGGATTTGTGGGTATTTGAATACCTGATGTGCCTTACTAAGGCTCTGAAGTTGGTCTCTGGAGTGCCCTGGGGGTAAGGTACTTTCTTTTCCCAGCTGTGATGCTGCTGATTACTTCAAAGTGGTGTCTTCTGAGGTGTGCTACCACACCATTAGGCTGTGGACCTGTTTGCTGCAGGGTGCTGTAGATGCTAGGAGTTTACATGAATGTAAAACCTTAGTGGACAAATTCATAGAAAAAATCTTTGATAGGTACAAAGTAAAAAGGCAAGGAGACTACCTATATTCTCAGTGAACAATCACAGCTTTTACTACACAGTAGAGAGCCTACACAAGAGTGTGCTCTTATTACAGTCCAAGCGTCAGGAAAAGTTTCAGAGCTCACACACTACTAGACATCACAAAATCTAGCCCAAAACGCAACCAACAAAACAACTCATTTCAATTACCTTTTATCTCAATGTTTGCTTTGCAGAATTAAATTTGAAGAAATTTCCCAGAAAGAAAATTGCCATCTTTTTCTTTGGGCCTGATTCTACACAGTAGAAGTGTACTCATGGGAGAAGCGATGCCCTCTCCCCTCTTTGTGAATTCAAGGATCATTAAGTGTTCATAGAAATGATCCAAGATCAGTCTCCACAGAGCCTCCATGTTATGATTTTTATATAGTTCAGTTCTTTATCTAACTCTATAGGAAAGGCTTGCAGAGAACAATCAAGCCCTGAAGTCCTTGCATTAAAAAAATGTGAAACAATAGGAAAAAAAACAAAAAAAGAATGACTTGTTCCAGCCATTGGGTAGGAATAACACACACATGCAAGGCCAAATTCTGCATCATATGCCTTTTCTCAGCAGGTTGCTCTGACCAGCATCCTGCTGAGCGCAATAAGTCAGTGCTCTGGAAAGAGGGGCAGAAGCAGTCCTGTAATGAACTGGCCATCAGGAGGCAAATTAGCTGCTGCTCTGGGACCCAGACATAGGCTCAGTGCTGTTCCTGGCCATTAACAAACCCAGGCTGGGAGGAGATTCTTGCACTAACGGTCCCTCTGGGAAGTGGTGCTGCTGGATTTTTACAGTGCTCTGTGTTAGTAGGGTTTAAAGGCCACTCAGGATTTCCCATTGGGAATAGGAACTTAGCAATGTGTGTATATATATATCCTGGTTAAAGAAAAAGTCAAACCAATGTTTTTCAGCCATCCTTTATCTTCCCTCACTTTCTATTCCCACAGTTTCCTTTCTAATAAGATCAAAAGTGCACCTAAGTGTAATAAAACAATTTCATTTCTCCCATAGTGATCTTTTCTCTCCAACATGTTATAGCTCCTGATAACTGACCCTGCCTCTGTATCTATTAATGACTAATGCTGGCCTGCAGATCCATTAGGCTGATAGTGAGCAGATCAGTCTGGATACATGAGCACACAAGAAAAACTAATTGGCACATGAGATTGAGAACTTTTGCAGTGGAAACTCTTCTTGAGAGAGACTGGAAACAGTGAGAAATGTCTTCTTGATGTCTTTGTCTAGGTGCATGTGGATTGGCATTTAGGTAAATGGAAAAAAGGAGGAGGGCACTTGGCTTTTTCAGTATCAGTATGGATTTGCACTAGCTGCTTAACATAAGTTAACACTGAATTTGAGCTGCATGGTCTATATGTGGTTAGTTATTGTGCTTCACTGAGGTTACCAAAGTCAAAGAAAATGCTGATGGCAGCATAGAGGGCTGGGGCTCAAGTATTATTGTGTATGCTGTCTTGCCCTCCAGTAGGCATCGCTTATATACTGTGGAACAACACAAAAACAAAACAATGTTCGCTTAAACCCAGACTGGCTATTCTTAGGTTTTCATATAACATAACAACTAATCATTTACTTTGCCTAGAAAATCTATTTTCCTTTCATACATGTGTGTAGTAAAGAATGGGGGAGAATAAGATGATTGATTGGAAAATGATTATGTATAAAAAAATGGTTAAAATTTGGAACAGGTTTGGCTCTGTTCCTGAATTAGGAGTGGAGTTGTTTGATTTTTTTTTTTTGACGTATTTCTAGCTTTCTGGCCTTTAAAAAAGTTTCTAATAAAAATCAAATCCCAGAAAGAGAGCAGCAATTTCTCAAAGGTGGAAAATAACATCAAAGTAGAAATGATTTTTAAAGCTGGCATTTCTGGGATGTTTAATGATAAGTCAAACTTGCCAGAGCAGAGAAAAGCTGCGCTAATGCGCAACGATCTGAGATTTTTCCCTTGACTACCACATCTAATACTATCAACAAGCATTCATATTCCCTACAAAGAGCAGATGGGAAAGCATTGCTAATGACTGTATGCTGAAGCTTGGGAATCTCTCCTTTGCAAAAAGGCAGACACCTCTGATTAAGGTTTTAGTTCATATATGTATTTATAAGCAACAGTGAAGCAAAGGTCAAATTCCTTGGGCAGAATCCTTGCTAAGCCTCTCCTGTTTACTGCCTATGGTCACTTCACTGCTGTAGGAAGAAACCTTCCCTCCTTCCCACTTTGGATGAATTTAAACATATGAGGCAAGACGGATGCAAAATCTGATGTTGCAGTGGGTCACTAGGAAGAAGAAATTTTAATCAAGAGATAGAATCATAGAATCTTAGAACCATAGAATCATAGAGTGGTTTGGGTTGGAAGGGACCTCAAAGATCATCTAGTTCCAACCCCCCTGCCGTGGACACAGACACCTCCCACTAGGCCACATTGCTCAGAGTCCCATCCAGCCTGGCCTTGAACACTTCCAGGGAGAATGTATCATAGAATCACAGATCATCCCAAGTTGGAAGGAATCCACAAGGGTCACTGATTGTAGCTCCTGGCTCAGCACAGGAGTATCTACCTGTAGGATTATACGGGAAAGGTCTGGTTTGCTGACAGTGTTGGATCTGGTAGTGCTCATATTCTGCAGAGCAACCAGGAGACCCACTGAACACTCTCGTGGATTACCAGATCAGAGAAAGGTATATGGTTAATACCTGCTGAACACTTTATTACTGAACTCTTACTTGTGATCTTACAGGAGTGCACAGTGAGTAGGGTTTACCCCTGAATGAATTTTAGTGAGGTGCAGAATGAGAAGCAACACAGCAAGAAATGGAGTTGAACATGTGAACACGTACAGAAGGACTGCTCCAAACACAATATTTTAACCCAGGGCATGAGCTGGTCCTGGGATCTGAGAGAGGTGTCTATGCAGGTTCATAAGCATCTCTACACAAGGGGCAGCCTGGTGACAAGAGACATCTGAGTGTTGTGTGGATCCTGGTTTTAGTTCAAGGGTTAGCAGAGCTCTCTGCCCTGGACCCCTCTCAGGAAGCCTGTTTGTACTGTTCACAACTACATTCTGCTTACTGATAAAAAAAAAATAAAAATATTTGAGCAGAGAAACCTGTCTATTAAAATGGGAATATGGGAAAATGAGAATATGAGCTATACAACTTAACTTTAAGCAGAGATTCGAGGAAGGCAACCATTATTTTTGCTCCTGTCATGAACAGTGGTTTTAAGATTTCCTGTCAGTATTGGGATATGGCATGTATTAAATTAGAAAGTGCTTCTGGTTTGTGTGTGGAGGACATGCTGCTGGGTTAAGAAGCTCATTAGGGACATTTGCTGAATTCATATTTATTCTCAGAATTAATACTTGTAATATACTAATTAAATCAGCTGTTTAGGACAGCCCCATGCTGTAGGAGGTGTCCATTCCTATCGTGACACATGCAATACAGCATTTAGCTCTCATTATTATTAATGAGCACTGCAGGCTTAGTTCCTGATGTGAGTCTCTGAACAGGCATGCACAGACTCATTTGTCTGCTGAATGTTTTAAGTGGTGCCTTTTCCAGCACTCAGGATGTGTTAACCCTTCCACTGCTTTTCCTTCGGCGTTGTGAGAGGACTTCAGCAGCAGCTGATGGACCTGAGGAACTGCACAGATAGTGACAGCATCCAGTTTTCCCCACATTCCTGGAGGCTGAGTCATTTCAAGAGTGAAGTGACACTTTTGGCTCTTAAACCAAAAGTCTTTCCCTTAAGTCAAAATAGCAATGATTTTAATAATTTCCTTTTCTCAGTACTCTTTATTATACCATGAAACATTTTGTGACAATAATTTCTTTAATTGTATTGGGGTACAAATGCCTGCTGAGCTCAGCCTTTCCTCAAGGGACTCTCACACCTGGAAGCAGACATGTTCTGGTGCCTGTGAGTCACAGCTTTCAGCTGCTGCTTTCCCCCTTAAGATACAGATTTCTGCAGCTCTTCTGCTCTTCTGTGACTAGCAGCCACAAACAACAGGTTCACTTTTTAGGTGTTATTAACTCACCAGCTCCAATTGCCCCCTTCCTGAAATCCAGGAAACAGAGTCAAGTCCTCTGCTGTAGTTGGCAGAGGTTGGGTACGAATGGAAATAGTGGCTGAGCTGATGCTTCCTTCTCCCACTGCAGATCCCTGCCCCCTTTTTGCCTTTGTCAGGACCCAGAGTCTTGTCCCCAGATCTAGGGGACAATCCTTGGCAGAAAGGCCTGCTCTTGGTTGCAGTTGGCCCTGCAGCTTTCTTAGACTTGTCTTTCCTTGCTGCTGCTCGTCTTATTCAATGGTTTTGGTCTGTAGTGAGAGTATCATGACACAGGGGGTCACAGACAGTCCTTCTGCCCAAGGGAGGGGAGAATCTCTCTGTTACAGAGTTTAGCAGTTCATGGCTGCAAATTATTGCAGCAGAGGTGAGTGGCCTCTTGTTCCAGGACACATGGCTTCTCCAGGCTTTCACGGGCTATGACAGCAATATAAATTCCTCTGCCATGACTAGATTTTATCCTCCCCTAGGGCATTTCTGTTATAAATGAAAATGCATGTGGCTGGCATTTTGCTTGTTAGTCCCTATTTTCAATCTCTCTTTGTTTTTCTTCTAAGCTGAGACTGCCTATTTGGGGCTTCCCTGACTCTAGGACTTTCTGGAAAGTGCTTATCTTTACAAGGCTCTGCACATCAGGTGGATGCTTTTCTTGGGGCTCAGGAGACTCCTGAGCTGCTGCAGGTGGCTTGGGCCAGGCAATGATTCTGAGCTGAGCCGGTGTAGAAGTGGGTGCCCAGCCAAGGAATGCCACAGTCACAGCAGGTCTAAGAAAAAGTGTGGCAGCACTGAGCATGCGGGGCCTCAGCAGGAGGGGACAGCAGTGGAGCTGCTCTGTGTACGTGGGAGACGGGGACATGGTGGAACTGGCTAGAGGGAAAGATGTGTGGCTTGCAGGGTCTGTGAAATTGTGGGTTTCAATTTAGACTAATCATGACAGGGTGAGAGTTCTGCAGTGTTATCACAGATATGCAGTTTCTTCTTCCCAGCCTGCCCAATTTAAATTTAGAATAACTTCAGGGTACTTAATATGGGCTGTCCTGACATAGCAACAGCAAAATTCACAGCTTTTCAATGATAGCTCAACACAGAAAATTAAGAGTTAGGATTTCTCATTCTATCTTTGTACGGATTGCTAGAAAGAGTGGAAAAAATCAACTCAGCCAGAAGGAATACAAATACTGTTTTTTTCTGGTGTCTGTTTTGGATTGTGCTCTGTCTTTGTGTGGGGATGTGTGTGAGCATTTCTGTGTGCATGCACTGTGGTTGCTGTGTGTGCAGTGCCAAACACAATCTGTCACAAAACTCATTGCACCTTAAACTGAAAATCTGCTGTTATCACTGCCATTAATTAACCTGTGCAATCTTCTTTTATAAAGCTAGTGAAGAAGCTGTGGACACTTGGCCATATTCTCTCTGGCTTCTCAGTCAAATTGGGATTTCCATGAAATTCATTCTGAAGAGTGAATTTGACTACGTCTTATGGAAGAAATGGGTGTATTTTGGCTATTTACTTACCCTGTTTTCACTGGTTGATTCTTATCATTCCATCCTATTCTCCCTCCTCCTCTTCTTTCAGGTGGTTCTTATTAATATTAAAAAAAAAAAAAGGCGCATAAAAACCCTGCCTGATGCAATTTGAGGCAAGACAGGCACATTTTATTAAGGACACTTAGTGGCACGAGGGTTTTCATGTGTAATCAGATGCAGCAATTGGCTTGATTGCAATTGCTTCTGGGTCTGTTGCGCACAAGCACCTGATTAGATTTTAGCTGCACTGCCAATTCTGGAGGAGCTTTTGCCTCACAACGTAAAGGGCCCCCGGGAAATCGCATGCCTCATTCTTAGTGCTGCTGCCTGGAAAAGGGAGAGATGGGACAGACGAATGAGTTTGCAAGATCTCGTCCTCTAAGGCAACTGTTGTCTGGGTCACTGGGAAGTGTTTTCTTATATTTCCTTCAATTCCTCAGTGCTATTGGACAACTCTATGCCAGACACCCCCCTCCTCCACCACAGGACTCTACAGACTGCTGTTCAGTGGCTCTGCTCAGCTGTCCCATGCATTTTTTGGGGACATGAATGAACACTGCCAGGAAGGGAGAGACCTTTTTCCTGGTCCCCTTCCTTCATGAGGATGAGTAGCAGGTAGCACAACCTGCCTTGATGGTGGAGAAGGAAGAAGAGGTGGTGGCATGGTGGAGTCAGACAACAGGCAAGGCTCGTAATGTTCAGTCCTCCATAACATCATCTCCTGATCATTCTGGTTCCTTGCATTGCAGTATTACGTGTAGATAGTATAGGCACACATCTGTACAGCCCAATCCCTATGGCTGTGCTGCCTCTTCTTTCTATTTACCATCCAAATCTGAAACCTGAGGATGTAACAGGTCTCTTTCTCTGCTTGCTCAAAGGCATCCTCTTGTCCATCTGTCAGGGGTTAGTTAAAGATTGTCCCGCCAAGCCCCTTCCCACACCACCCCCAATGCCGGGGGGGACCGAATAGAGGAGTGAGAAAGGAGGAGGCATGATTGAGGTGAAAGATAACCAGTTTATTTAAAATGGCAATGGAACGTGAGGTAATACAATATGAAAGGAATTGGAAGCAATAAATCTAACAAAATGGATGATGTATGTATAGGAAAATAGGGAGTGTCTCCTAACCGTGTACATCTGCAGTGGCAATCGGAGGCAAAAGGGCAGAGCAATCAGAACCTTGATAGCAAGTGGGTAGGGACAGGAGAATTTTGGGGGCTGTGGTTCTCCCTCAGCAGCCCGCCCACCTGTGTCAGCTTATTACATGATGTCATGATATGGAATACTTATGGAGAACTGTGACACCATCTCAGCAGATGTGGAGCTGCCCAGCTCAGCTGTGAGCAATGAGCCCTCAGGGTGCTGCTGTTTTGTGTCCAGATGTGGTGGAGCTGGGTGCTACTGCAGATAAGTGGTGCAAGTGTCCAGGAACAGGACAGACAGCTGCTAGTGGCTGCAGTCATTTCAACAAGGGCATTTCAGAGCTTTTTGAAAAGGCCAGTTTCATCTGTGGGGAAAATGAAGGTTTTATTGAATGCTTTTGCTCTGGAAAATCCTTCTTCTGAATTATTAGATTGATGAATGGTGGCATCTTTGATCTAAACAAATGCTGATGTTCCTGGCATTTTTGAAATGTCAATGAAAAGCTAAGATTCTCTTATTTGTCTTTCCACTGAAAATAAAAATCTAGTTGAAACAAAGAAAAAAAAACAACAAACTTTCATCTTTTTGTTTAAAAAAAAAATCAACCTGTTGTATGGTGGGAAATTAACAAATATTCTTCACATCACCTCCCACCTGCTGTGGTGTTTAAGGGAGCACAGTTCAATATCTGACTTTTGTTGTCCTGGTGGAGATATCCTAAGACCAGACCAGATTTTCAGAGGCAAAACACTCTGAAAATCACCCACCTTCTTGCTGTTTCAAGTTTGCTGTTTAGAAATGCCCTGTGGCTCTAGAAACTCTTGATGGTTTCCAGCCACTCGGTCCCTGTGAACATACACATGCCCCTGCCTGTGAAGCTCATGAGAATTTTGCCTCAAGAAATTTGGCAGAATTGAGCTGTGCTCCAATTTGCTTTTCATCATGTATAACAAAGTACTTACTATTTTTTTTTTTTTCAACTTTGCACAGCTTGGACAATTAAACCCCTGAGTCATTTTGATTTTATTTCAAATTAGTCACATTCCCTGGTCACTGACTTGCCTGGAGTTTTATAATACTTGGATACCAGAAGGGAAAAATGGCATTAAACCCCCCTGAAGCTGTTAAAATTCATATATCTAGATTTAGCGTGCTGCAGGGGCTATTCATTAATTTGATGAATTTCTTGATTTCTCTGTATGCATATAAGCACGTGTTCTTATTAAGTTTTTTTCAGCAGTGAGATGTTAATGGTCATTCACCTCTTTAGAATAAAGCTGTACAAAGCAGCAGAAGAAAAAACTGGTCTAAGCTCAGGGGACATTAGGCGAGACTATTGAGATAGGCAACATGAACAGCCCTGAGCCTGAGACAGCAGATGAACCATAGGGCAGCCCTGGCTGTGATGTGTTGGTAGGGAAACTGTTGCCCACATCTAGCACTGGAGGTCTGCCTGTACACGTCTCATTAACAGAAGTAAGTGAGCAAGGATTAAAGCTTTTATTGGCTGGGAGCACTTCTGCTTGGATGAGATTCAGCACCTGGAGACAAGAAGCACAGCAAAGCTTCGTGCCCTTCCCTGCTGAGCTGGCTGCCTCTGGGGAGGGCTCTAGCACTCCGTGAGGTCACATCCCCCCTCTTTCTTTATATGGCTGGGAACACTTCCAGTGCAGTTTGGTTTTGTTACATTCAAACAGTAAGATTTGGGGACTTTTAACTTCAGAAGAATTAGCTGGAAACATTCACAAAATACAGAGATTGATTAGGTGCTCACAGCTCTATAAATCAAACACATTTCCAAACAGTTGCAGTTTGTTGACTCCTAAACATTTCCAATGGGACCTCTGGAATTCTGCATCTGTGGGTTACTGTACAACACACCTGACTTTCTTTTACTTAGCCTCCTTTCACAGATGCTTAAGGAATAGCTGACGTTTGAACCTTTGGGAGACTGGTCAGCCTTCAGCTTTCAAAGGTGGATATAAGATTTAAAAATGAACACTTCCTAATGAGAAGCAAAAGGCAATGAGTTATGCCTTGATCTTTATATATTTATTTTCAAAATCCTGTCCGTTTGTTGACTTTGCTTACTCAGAGGAATATTCTGAACAATGGCATGCACTGCCTTGGGACCCAGTGTAGCAGAAATTCTGAACTTGTGTAGAAGACAGAGTGGCAGGTGGATATGGACAAGCAGAGACTTGCAAAGATCCCATGAGCCAACACCAAGTGTGAAAATAGGTACTTGTCATGGCACATCAGAAGTTTATTCAATCATATGGGACTATCCCTTATCTTATCCTTGTAGGTGGCTTTCATTGTTACAGAGATTAGTCTAAAGTGTCCCCAGGCAATTCTGCTTTCTCATGTCTAAAACTAATGCTGCTGCGAGACAGCCATGACCAGATGCTCCAGCACCGCTTTATTTTGAAGAGAGACCCTGAGTAATTTGTCCCTTTAAATGCTGAGGCTCTCTTTGCTGGCTAATGTCAGAGAGAGCTCCTGGCCTGTTTGCTTCAGGCAGCAGTTCTAAAGTGCTGTTTCCATGTAACCTGTTACTGGAAATGATGGACTTCAAAACCAAACCAACCCCATGGAGAACAAATAACCTTCCCACCCCAGACTACAGGAACTTGAACTCTGGGATGGCAAGCAATGCCCATGGGCTTTTATACTGTGCAGGGAAGCTTGCTCTGTTTGCTGGATGTCACAGTTGTAGCTTCTATCAACAGATTTTGGTGCCAGAGCTGAAAGACAGGTTTGCTGTCTGTGCCATGACACATTTCTCATGCCAAACTATTTCACTCTTCCTCAGGAAGCGCATTTTCTCTCTCTCTCAAGAAGAAGCCACACATGGTCCAGAGATTATTGCTGACCTTTCAACAAATACCAAAGAAACAAGTCTTGGATGAGGGACTTGCTGTGCTATGTCAGGGCCAAACCAAACGTCTTTGGCTTGGAGGAGACCCTATGCACAGCACCCAAAGCCCATGCAATGCAGTTATCCCCAGTTAACCGGAGTCATTTGCAGCCCACTGCCTGCCCGGGTTGCAAAAGCGTGGCTAGTTCTTCATTCCTTTGATTTTTAGAGAGTTTTAGCTCCATTTCCTTGCTGTGAGCGCAGCATTGTAAGTATCTTTGTGAAAGCTCGGCTTACAAACTACTCCTTTCTCAGTGTGAGGCACTTCATTAACTGCAGGGGAAAGACAGGAATGGCTCAGTACAGATGAAGGGCAGGTCTGTGTTTTGGTGATGGGATTGCAATTAGCAGCTTCAACTGTTGGTTAGAAGAAAACCTGGCAAGTCAGGAAGTTTGGGGGGCTTGGTATCAGAAAGAAAAAAGCAAAAGAGTGACAGAGAAAAAAAAAAAAAGAAGAAAAGGGAGAGATCCGGGTCACAAATATAATAGAAGAGAACATGAAGTCAGCATTTCCTGTGTCGTTGTTACACGAGTCTTTTCTGTGTCTTCAAGAGAGCTGCTTCACAGCAGAAGTGACCCATATTGCTTCTTTACTGTTTAAACAAAGTAAGTCTCCAATTAAAATGGCTCGAGTTTATTTCAGCACTTTGTGCTCTGAAAGCCTCATCGATTGGAAGGGAAGGCACAGGGTTGTCTGCTATGCTGTGAAGTCCTTTCAAGTACATTCTCCTCACCCAGCTTTTGTCAGGAAATGTATCAAGTCACAAATATCAGAGATATGGCAGAGACTCAAGAGATCATCTAATCCATCCCTCCACCCCAGAGGCTGTTACAGAGAGATGTTTTTCTATGTAGTTCATAAAATTCCTCTGCAGGAGTCATCATATTTCCCTGAACTACCTAGTTCCTAATTCTCCTGATATATAATTTAAATCTCCTTTGTTTGTTCTCCACCCTTAATAGACACAAAGAGAGGTATTATCACAGATTCAGGCAAATGCTGAGTGAACCGCCTCTTCTTCAAAGCAGGACTGACTTCACATTTGAAGAAGGGACTTTCCTTTCTTCAGTGGTAAGTGTTAGCTTATTTGAATACCATTATCAGGTCTTCTTCCCTCTCCACTAAGCAATTTAGAATCAGTTTTTGATTCCTTTTTCACAGATCTCTTGTGCTAGACTGTGTTTATTAGTCACTGCCGTATAATTAGTCATAGCTGTACGTCTAAAGGATCTTCTCATACATACATGCCTGCATCCATACACAAACACATGCATCCACAGCAAATTTTGATGCCCTGAAAAGGCAATTAAGAAAATAAAATTGGTTAATGGTTGTCACAAATCACTGCAGGGAATTTCACGTGCTGCTATTGAAACACTCCTAGGCCCCTGAAAATTGAAAGATGTTGAAAAATCAGTAGCATGGAATGAATAAGCAGGAAAGAGATGAACTTTTCTCATTTTCATTTTGGGCAGCAGATGTTTGGTTGTTGAGGCACCAGAACCACTGGATACTGGAAGAGGCATTTACGAATGACCTGCCATTCCTTATCGTTGCCTTTGGGGGTGCCACCAAGCTGGGCTGGAGGCAGTAGCAGCTGGTATGTCTCTGTGGGATCCTCAGAGTAATGACTGTCATTTGCTGGACGGGTGGAAATCGTGGTGGTCCTCTGTGCAGTCACCACCTGGTCCCTGTCACATGCCACAGAGATTGGTATAAATCAAACTC
>VXAV01008540.1:728951-739561 GCA_013399715.1 Alectura lathami
AAAATAATATTATTGCATAACGTGAATGAACTAAACCTCATTTCTCGCCTGTAGGCTCGCTCTAGCCCTTTCTCTTGTGAGGAGAAACCCCTGCTGACCAAGTCTCTTTTGACACTTCTTACACAGTTCAGTCGCATTTATTAAATCATTTTAGGAAAGGCTTGTCAGCTAGGACTCTCCTGGGATGTAGGCCCCTAAAGGATGATTGAAGGGACAGTTAAGTGCTAAACTGTGGAGCTGCAAACCTTGGAAATACCCACTTCAGCTGCTTACTTAACCTCACAGACTTTTTCAGTTACGGGTTGTGGTTCCTGATAGAGATTTAATTCCCTAGTCTGTCTTGGAAGGAGCAACATGTTCCCACCAAAGCCAGAGAAACAAACCTACATCGGTCTGTCTTCCTGTGTTGGCCGTTTCAAAACAGCCAACCGACTGAAAGTCCCATGGTTGCACCTTATTCTCAAGGAGTGAGTGTAGGTCCTGCCACCCATGGGCTCAGTCCAGATTCACTCTGCTCATTAGACCCAAAGCATCTATGTTGCTTGTATTTGTGGAGAGGAGCTGTTCCAACTGCCAGCTGCACAGCGGGCTAGAGTAGAAGCATCTCAGCCTTTCCTGAGGGCTGAGGACCCTGTGAGACTTGAAAAACTAAGAAGGCAAGGCATGACCATTTAGACTGGCTGCTGACATTTGGTTGCTCGACTTTTTCTCTGCACTTCTGACCTGCATGAGGGAAATCCAAGAAAAAGCCGCTTCTGGTTATGGGTCTGATGTATACGAAGATCACTTCTTGCCTATAGACCACAAGGGAAAAGACAGCAGAGAAAACTTAAGATAAGAAATATTCCTTCCCCTCTACCAGCCTCTTGGAGGGTGCTCATGGTCACTTCAAATTCAGGGTTGAAAGCTGTTTAAATCTCTCCTTTTTCCTGGCCAACTGGCAAACAGCAGTGCTTTCAGACTGTAGGTGGCAGGAGCACATCTCCTGTTTTCTTGCATTCTATCACACTGGACTCTTCTGGTTTAATTAGTGTTTCAGGGAGGAAGCGGGGAGATGTTCTCCGAGCTTAAAGGGCTACGGAAAGAATAGCATGGGGATAAAAAAAGATGGAAATAGTTCTTCAGTTGAGTAGCTAGGCAGTTGTGTCCTTTTCACTGTTCTGTTACTGAAAGAAAGAACGGGTGGAGAGGTGGAAAGAAAATCCAGCGAATAAGATATTGCATATGTCTATCAGTTCAGACTTAAAACTTCAGGGAGGAATTTAGTATTCTGCGCAATTGTTTCCTACTTATTTCTTCTTGCTGCAGTTGCTTCTCCACTTGCTAATTCATCTTAATTATAGGATATTTGGACAGCTCAGAGCAAAGTTCTTTGACAGTGCTTGAACAGGAGAAGTATTCAGGCTCATGAATAGGCTCTGTGCTGAGAAAGTCTAATTGGCTTGCTCTGACCAACAATGGCACAGATTATGCAAATGAGGCAGGTATTGTGCCTGGATTCTGCACAGGGGTCCCAGATTTTTTTTCAGTTTTCTCACTGGCTCTCCTATCTTCTCTACCTCCCTGCATTTTGCCTTCTCTCACAGGGTGAAGTAACAGACTGGGGGGAAAAAAGGAGTTTCAAGTATGTTAAGGGCTTCAGTAGGAAATCTAGAAATCTATTGAGGGTGTCTTATTTCTGAACAAACCCATATGCAGCTCTGCTCCATCTCAGAAGCAGGGTTAACAGCATTAGTGGCTTGATTGCTTAAATACAGTCTCAAGCAAGGAGAGCTTAATGACTGGATAATTAACAAATTTTCACCTTGGAGCCTCAGATCACCACAGGCACAGAACTGAGAAGCAGCACAAGCCAATGCCAATGGAGCATGAAAATTTCTCAGAGTTTTGGAGGATCTTTTGCTTCCTTTGCTGGTGAAGATCCTCTCTGCACGGAGAAGAGGTGCTCTGTGTTCTGCGCCTGGCCATCTTCCTTGGAGTCATGCAGTTATGCTACAAAAGAAAATATTTTAAGGAGATGATAATCTTCTAGGACAACCGAAGTGAAGTTGCTGTTCTCCTTGGAAGTAAGCAGTGGTGCTGGAATACCAGGCTATTCTAATGTATCTTTGTCTTGCTGGGAGTAACCTTCCCAAAACTTCTTTTCTCTGCAAGACATCTCACCCCCAAAGCCATCCCATTTTCTGCTGCCTATCTATGCAGTCTAGGAAGGAGGTTTTATTTAGGGGAGCTGTCTGCTCTCAAAGTCGATTGCTTTTCTTTTGTGCAGAGAGCACAGGGTGGTCTATTTCAGCATAAGATTATGTATCTGGATAGTATTAAATGGTAGAAAATATGACACAGTTTACTAAAGAGGAGACAATTTCAGGGATAAGTGATCTAAAATGGAGCCTACTGCTTGGTGTGGTAATGTGCAAAAGCTTGTATCACTGTATGCCACTCTCCAACCCATCCCCAGGATGTCTTTTGCTTGAACCAAGTGGAAAAGTTACTCACATTTTGGTCATGACAAAGCCTGGAGTCAGCCACAAAGTGGAGTTCACTCTTTGCAGAGTCTGTTGCTTCCCTTGTTTCTATCATGGGTTATACAGCTGGAAAACAAACAATTTGGAAAATTTTAACATGCAGTGTATTGTTATTGCCATTATTTTGGTGACACTCCATGTAAAGCTCACGTCTGTTAATCGTTGTAAACCCTTTCAGTTGCAGCTAGCTGTCTCTGCTAAAGGGTGGCTGATGGTGGAGTACTGTTGTCCATGTCAGCCTGCTTTGTATTGGTAAAAGTGCAAAATCGTCTTCTAGAGCCTCCTGTAGTTCTCCACAATGATAGACACAAGGGGCACGAAGGCAACGTCACAGCCACAACATCAGCATTCACAGCCATGCTCAAAGCTGGCAGGATAACACCTAGTAACTTGTGTGGGACTCACTAGGACTGGCTTCTCTCAGTGTTGGGACCCATTTGAATATACCCTCTCCTAGTCACCAATACATGCCCTTGATAAAAAGTGAGAATGGAGAGTAGCCCACCTAATGCTTTGCTTCTTTAACAAGATGTTATTACAACTGCAAACATAATTTTATTTTAACAAACACAAAATCAGTATCATCAAAATGTCCAAATCTTGTAGAAATTCTAAGGCAGTTGTGCAATTTTAGGATCCCTTTGAAATCCCACCCTATGAAAGGGGGAAGCATTGCTGTTAAACTGCCAGTCTCTTCTGGTACTGCCAAAGAGTAATGCTCTTTGGTGGCTGGAAAAACATATTTCTAGGAAACCCCCTCTGAAAGCCAAAAGGTACCCCTTTCTGTAGTAAAAAATAAATAAAAGGCAGGAGGGCTAGAGACATAACCTCACCCAGCTCTGTCCCTAAGGCAGAATTAGCTTTGCCTAAACCATTCCTGATGTTAGTCCGTTCAGGGCCTTGTCAGCCTTTTCCTAATGTCTCACTTAAATCCTTCAAACTTGCTTTTAAGCCAATACCTTCTATCTGTAGAGGACATGAGCATATCTGTTTGCCTCACTCTGCAGCTAGTTACCTTTAGAGCAGGTGAAATCTGCTATTCTAATTATTCTGCTTTTGAGTTGTTAGTCATAAACCAGTTCATTTCTTTCAGTCTTTCCAAGTGAAGTCAGACTTCCTAGCTGTCTGATCATCCTTGCTAGGCTGATAATTGTTTTCAAGGTAGTTTACAGCTTTCTTAAAGAACAGTTTTCAGAACTGGTTGCAGCACTGCAGCAGAGCAGGTAAGGAACATGCTGTGGGTGTATCCTACAGCAATCCTATTAATGCACCCAGTCTGATACTTGCTTTTTGTGTAACAATACAGCAAAATCCCAGGGCTCCACACCTGGAATATATACAAGACACAATATTTTGTTTATGCTATACAAACGTGTTTTACTGTCCTTTTTTAATCTGAGTGAATAAAAGGAGGGCATACCTTTTTGGCTTGTAATGCTTGTATTCCCATATAAGTCTGTGAGAGAGACACATCTCTGCCTCTGGTTCAAACCTATTCTTAACTCTAGACCTAGCAAAACTCACAAAGGGACCAATGAGGCTTCCGAAAGTTAGCATGTGTTTAAACTGTGATGTTCATGCATGGGAATACAAAGTGGTGTCTGTAGTTGGTAACGCCTCAACAGAAAATTTTGTAATAGAGTTTTGCATGCGTGTGCATGCATGTCCATGTGTGTAAAATACAAAAGGGGTTTAAGAGAACAATACTTTAATAAATAAGATCAGTATAGTTTATTAAGTATCAAGATAATACCTAACAAGGTTAGAATGTTTGAAAATGTTTTTATGAGTTGGAAATAGATATTACCTTTAAACAACTTTGAACTTCGTCTCACGTGCCCCTTTCCATACTCACAGCAATGTCAGCAATGTCTTCACCAAGAGCTACTTGCTCAGCACACAAGTGCATGGGACCTTTGTAATTAGTCAATAAAAAAAAAAGCATATAACAATAGAAGTATATGTAGATATACATATGGTTGTGAAATCTTGTTTCATCTCAATAACAAGTGATACTGTTGTTTTGTATATTATTTTTTTCATAAATCTTGGTTGCTAAACACTTCTAAAGTTCTGGTGGGGTTGAACTCAGCTGTTCCAAGGTATGAGCTGCCCTTGAGCATACAGCAATTTTGACCAGCCTGAAATGAAAGAAAGAACAGAAGTAAGGAAGAGAACAAGGTGAGGAAATGTCCACAAGAGAAAAATACATGTAATCAAGTTTTGCTGAGACAGGTGGGGAGCTCAATAAAGGCTTTGTTATCTGAACCACAGATGGTGTATGGGAGACTGGGGAAAGAGGGAGGATGAGAGTGACCTTTGGAAAAAATTTGATGAATGCAGCAGCTCCCTTTTACCAGATTGCCTCAAGAACATTTTCCTACCCTGCCTTTTCTTTTCTTTGAAGTGAGGCGCTGTCAGGAGCACTTGTACTTTTTTGTTTTCAGCTGTCACCTAGTCCCACGGCAGTCAGAATTGAATTTATCAGCCCTGTCATGGAGGTGCAGCAACCGAAATATCAGCAAATAGGAAAGGTTTGGAGTGCTGAGGCAAACAGCTACTGGCCAGCCATGGTCTCCCAAGAAACAGCATTTAGCTACAGCCAGAAAAAATTCATAAAACTACAGAGCAGGATGTGCTAAACCTCCCTCTCCCCAGGAAAATACATTTTTC
Organism: Alectura lathami; assembly: GCA_013399715.1. Lineage (NCBI taxonomy): Eukaryota > Metazoa > Chordata > Aves > Galliformes > Megapodiidae > Alectura > Alectura lathami. The sequence continues at coordinate 734,150 of VXAV01008540.1, forward strand.
TTGTCTGGCTTGGTTTGTAGCAGGTAGGGGCATAGAAGGGTGTTTTCAAAGGAAGAAGCTTGAAGGTGGGTGGACTAGCTATGCAGTAATCAGGGGCATGTTTTGCTAATGCTGTTACCTACCTTTCCTCTGTCCAACCCCATGACATGACCCAGCTCAGCCAGCATCACATACTGGGGATTGCCTGCCGCAATGGCTGCGTGTTACCAGTGAGAACCGATGGGACAGGTGACGCTGGGTTGTAGCTCAGGGAGCGCTCAAAGTGGTTTCTCCTACTGCCTGGGCAGGTGAGACCCTAGTTACTGGCCAGCATGTGAGCAGCAGAACAATCTTCCATCCTAGAAACAATGAAGACCTTAATTCTCCACCTGGAAGTTTTTTTTTTCTCAGGAAATACTTAAATGCAGAGGCCAAACCCCCTGGCCAGGCTTTCATGGGGGATGACATTAATAGCTGAAGAGGCCTTCTCCACCTTGAACATCCCCACTATTTATGATCAATTGTGTTTTCTTTTTCAGCTTTGGCATTTTGGGAGGCTGGAAGCTCAGCAGAAACCTAGCAGCTGCCCTTTCTCTTCTGAAACTCCTATAGGGCCAAATAGCAGTTTCAACTTTTGTCAGTAGGAAGATAAATTGCAGTGAGAAAGGTGGACATACCTCTTGTCTTCCTTCATGAGCAGTCTGAGCTTCTGTGTCAATACTTTTTAATGCTGTTGTTTACTGGCAGCAAAACTCAGGGAGATGTTTATTAAAGCTTTTTTTTTTTGGGGGGGGGGGGGGGGAAGTATCAACAAAGTTGGTTGGTATGTCACAGCTGGAGGTAAAGAAATGATAGCAGAAGGCAAACAACCTCCATAACAGATTTATGGCATGACTTGGCTAAGAAGCATCCCCAACTTTATGGCTCTTGGAAAAGCAGCAGGCAGCTGCACCTCCCCTGGGATGCTGGCCTCTTGCAGGGGCCCTCTGGCCACCTGCTCCAAGTCACTCTTGCTATGAACTGGCTTGAGACAGAGGCTCTGATGGCTCTGACAGGCTTTTCTTGATGGACACTTGATCAAATCCAGCTAATCAGGCAGTGGCCAGAAATTATGCATGCTGCCCTCTCCTCAGATGGGTGCAAAATCAGGAAATCAAGAGAAACATCATTGATGTCAAGAGTCACCCAGAAGTAATGGAGCAAGGACTTGGCTGCCAGCCATCTTGTTTCTCAGGAGCAGCAATGCTCAGGCAGGTCAGTGGCAAGGAGACTGCCTTGCTTCCATTCCTTTACTATCCTTCCTTTAATGCCTTGCAGCTAAGGCTGACCAAGTGCTTTGCAATAGATAAATAAGTAGCTGTGAGGAGATACAGACACAGCTGAGCCATTCCTTCAGTGCTTTGCCACATCAGCATTTTAGTCCTTAAGATTTTTGGGGATGTAGCTCTCCTTTGCTGGTGGTTAGGCCTGGCTACAGCACCAACTAACTTTCCTGCTGATATAGGGATGTTTCTGGTTACCTCTCCCTCAAGTAATTTAATAAAGATGCAAAAAGGTTAAATGAACTTGTGTGAGTGTGAAATAAGACCAAAAAAAAGTTTTCCAGGACTCATTTAATGAAAGCACTGCACTTGAGCTGTATCTCACACAATTCAAACCCATTACACGTTTACTATTTTCCCCTTGGAATAAGACCAGCTTTGTGAAGCACGGTGTCCTGTTATGAACCATGTGAATCCAGCAAAACAAAAGCATCCTGTAGGCTTCTTTTTTTTCCCTTTTTATACCTTTCTGAATCTTGTTAGCCATGAAATACCTCACATTTGCTGTGTACTGTGGCAATAAATAGAAAATGATGTGAAAGAGGATGTGGATTATTAAACTACACTCCTTAATAGATTTGATTGCATCTAATGTCTAAATCATGAGGCATTGCTGGGACATGAACAGCACTTCCTGATACAGCAGAGCCCTTTGAATTGAGGGCTTGATGAAGGAAAAGTTCCCTCTATAGGCATACATATTCAATGTACAATAGCATAAAGCTGTGTTACAATGGCCTTTTTTTCCTCTGTGGAAATCTGATTACCATCCTGGGCTGAAGTAGAGTGGTCTTCATAATTTGGACATCACTGACTCCTGCTGGTTTTTTTTTTTTTTTTTTTTTTTTTTTGCTTTGAAATTGGAGCTATTTTGTTGCAAATCTCTCCTATTCTTGCTGTCAGAATCCTCACATCAGGGGAGTGGCTAATTTACAATAAAGATTACTGAAAAGTAAAAGTGGTCATTGAGGAAGTTAGAAAATGTTTACCTTATGAGTTTATATACAAATTATATACAAAATGGATACAAATTTTGAATGTATTTAAATGTTATTGAAATTTATTTAATATACAAATGGATAGAAATTTTGGATATTAATTAACCCTTTCCTTCCCTTCCCCCTTTTCTGCACCTCCTTGTGCTATGGCTGCTTTTCTGGTCCAATGGATTTCTTACCTGGCTGCCTATAGCCATATGGTCTAGTACAACGTTATGTTAGGATGGGGCTATGGTCAATCCGACAGGTCTGCCTCCTTGCTGCCACCAGCTTTGGGGTCTCTGGGTTGTACTCCATGTTGTGATGCTAACTTGCCTTCAAGGTAACAGCAGTCCTGGGATTCTGGATATAAAATTTTTGTGATCACTGGATACTTCATTTTTATTTGCTCATCTCCTTCCCTTCCACTGACATTTTCCTGTCTATATACTTTCTGGGGGGGAAAAAACCCTTTTTGCTGAACTTTTTTATTAGGCCACTATTCAATTAAGCTATATTTACTTTTGTTAATAGGTATTTTTGTGTGCGTGTGGAACATAAAATGCACCAGTAACTAGGGACGTACATCAGCCCATGACTGCATTAGCAAGTGTCACTACTGCACTGGGTTCCTTCCTCTACTCTCCCCTTGCTGTGTGTCACCTTCAGATGGCTGCCACCAGCTCTCAGTCATTGCATCTGACGGAGGTCAAAGAGTGCTTGCAAAGTCTTAAGTCTTCCTGGTGACAGTCTGAGGTGAGGCTGCTGGTGTGCTTGAGACAGACTTCCCCTCCTTTTCACAGCCTTCACAATGAAAGCTTCTTTTTGTGACCTTGAAGTTAATATTTCTTTAGTGCTCTCCTAGCATTAATGTCAGCTGGCAATATTGTTGTGACTCAGCCTGAGTCTGGGCTTATTTCTTCGCTATGTGATTCCCTCACCTGTACGAAATCTTCAGTGGGGGTGAATTGGAATAGGTTCACTAAATTCAGCACGCTCACTTTTAATAGTTTCTGGCTTAGAATGATGGACTTCTTGCTAAAGTACTAGATTAACAGTTAAAATACTTTTTTGCATGCTTGTCAAAAGACCTTGGGTAATTTAACATTTCTTTGCTTCGATGTGCCACACATAACATGGACATCACGCTCTTCCTTCTCCTTGAATAATCCATGCAGCTTTTGTGATTGTTCTCTACATTATTCAGATATAGAAAACTTCACAGGATAGTCTGGAATTTAATACATCACAAGGAGATCAAGGCACTATCTCAGATGGTGTTCAGTTCCTATCAGTGCTACACACAAATGGACAACAAAATACACACAAATGGACAGCAAAAGGCCCTCTCTGACACTGAATGTTTCACAGAAGATACTGACACAAGGTACAAAGAGTCCAGATTCATTGCTCTTTAGTTCAGAGATGTATGGCCAATTACTATGTATTTTTTTTTAAAGCAGAATTCATAGAATAGTAGTATTCTATGAATAGTAGTATTCTAGTATTCTATTCATCAAATACTACAGTGGCTGTTACTTGAATGAAAACTGAGCATAAATATATTAGACAGACGTTAACCATGGCTTAAATTCTGTCATAATCATGAAGACTGCCACGGGGCTACCTTTAGACAGACTCTAGTGAGGATGTCCCATGAGTCCAACAACACAACACCATGGGTCTTCCTGGGTGTGCTTGCATGGCAACTACCTCCAGCCAGCTACATCTGTATGATTCCTACCTACATCTCTTCTGAGAAGCGTGCTGTCCCTCCATCAAAGGGTTATTCCTCAATAATTTGGGTGGTGCTTGCCTTGGCATGAAGAGAGACATTCACATTTCATCTGGGCAGGAAATCTATATTCAGTATTATTCTTGTGTTAATAATATACAGATCTAAATCAAAGGTGAATTGATTTCCTGAAGCTGAACATACTTTTGGCATTAGGACAGATACAGCCACAGTCAAAGAGCAGACCTTTCAATTCAGTTCTGTTGCTGTCAATGTAAATAAAATTGCTCATGAAGCAAATTGCTGCCAGTTATTGTCTGCACTCAGAGCCATTATGTTCTTTGGAAATGATCACTTATGTTAGTCAGTGGATTATGTTCCCGTGAAAGTGTGTAAGGCAAATGCAAAGCACAATTTACCTTGAAGGTCAGCTGAATATTACAGTTGGTACTTACAGGTCATTATTATGCAGCTAAAATAACCCCAGAGAAAGAAGTGATGTTTCTGAAACAACACAAAAACAGAGATCCTTGATTAGTTGTTAAGAACCAGAAGAGAAAACCACATGGGCTGTTAATCTGTATGACCCTAGAAGGCTGGACGTGCAGCTTCAGTGTAGTTACATTGCGTGTGTGGGCAGCACAGAGGTGTGGGGAAGCATTCCTCTGAGGATGTGGGGAGGAGAGGGAGAGAATTTCTCCTTGGTATCTCACATTGAGAGATGGGTTTAACTCCTATTTGCAAACATTAAAAGGTGGGGATTTGGTAGAAAAAGCAGGCATAGTAAATGCAGGCAAATAACCCCGCACAGAGAAATAGGTCCCCAGCTCCACCAGCAAGGCTATCTGAATATTTCTGTGCATGCTTTCATGAACAATTACTCTCACCCTAAGGAAATGCTTGGCCACCCATCCTGAGGCATGGTCTGATCTTCTTCCCCCCAGAGTAGAACAAGTTAGAGCCAACTACAGTAATAGCGCCTGAGGGGTTACACTGCTGTAAAATGTCGCTATTCTTGTTGGGTGCTGCTTTTGTACTGTTGCCTGTGCTAAATCCCAATCACAAAGGTGCTCTCTAGACCTTAATGTGACAGCCCAGGCTCCAGCAGGTTCAAGGATGGTTGTCAGCATTTGTTGGAGATCACGACAGCATTCTGCTCAGCAAAAATCATTGTTTTAGAAGTACTTCGTTATTTTGGAGAGAAAAAAACTCCCGATGTCTTTCCTCTGTCAACACAAATTCCAAACTTTCTTGACCAACCAATAGCCTATAGGGAACTGCTTTGTGCTTCTGTGCTCATTTACAGACAAAGAGAGTCTTCAGGGCTTTAAAATAGTGACTGCTAATCCTGACACTGACACCTCCAGAAAAGGGGAGATGATGGACCTGGCTGTCAGTA
>VXAV01008540.1:742153-752404 GCA_013399715.1 Alectura lathami
AAGGTTAGGGGGGGTGGGAAAGGGGAACAGGCAGCATGTGTGGTACTCTATATTCTTTGATTAGTATGAATGGCTCCATCAAGCTAGTAAGAGACAACAACAGATGAATGCTGTCCATCCAGTTTTGTTCTTATCTGCATAATTATTCCTATAATGAAGTCAGAGGTGATTTTAAACAATTGTTAACAGGTACAGGTTGTGCCATTCAAGCACACATTCAGGCACCTGCCTGACGATAACCTGCATCTCTGTAGATGTCATCTGGTCCCTAAACATTGCTTTCTTTGCTTGACATACGTGTCCAGCCCATTAGCTTGCTCTTATTCAGATGAAGCTGGACCTCATTACTGCCTGTTTGTCTGTCCATTCAGTAGAGGTGACTGGTTGCTCTCTTTCAAACTCTTCAAGATATCCTTGAAATGTTTCTATGTTCCATATTCTGTGTTGTGCAGGCACTGCTTGGCATTCTTCTCCTGACTATACAAGCTATGTTTTTTACCCTGTGTCTGGAACATTGTTAGAGAAAAACAGTAGACATGACCACTGATTGAGACTTCACAGCATTACCTACCTTTAGAACATGAGCTACTGTTTGTGGTGTAGATAAGGCTGAATAATTATGAAGTTGAGCAAAGGTTAAATAGGCTTTTTTGGACTTCCTGACCCCATATACTGGATTACTTATTTCTTCCACTGTAGTGCATAGACACTCTCATAGTACAGGAGATGTACTTCAACACAGAAAGATAGAGGCCACTAGAGAGAATTTCTCATCTAAACAGACAAGCAAATATTCTTATGAGTGGCAGGTCTCAGGACCTGGGATCCTGCCTGTTTCCCACTTAGGTCTTCCTCTATTAATAGTATATTTTATTTGAATCCACTATATTTATATTTTCCTACAGGCACACTTGGTCTCTTCTATCCAACTACCTATTTTTATTACATTAGGAACTCAATGTCCCTGAGCCATTTATCTTTCTCTAAAGTTGGTTGAAGCTGGTGAAAAAAATCTGCTGGGACACATGGAGTGACTGCACTGGTACTATTTCTTTAGAAGACCAGGCTAAACAACATGGAAGACATCATTATTTTAATCCTTGCTTTTCTGGTGGGTAATGTAGGTAAAATGCAGTGCAATAAGTACTTGGAAGGGGTTTGAAATAAAGAGAGACCCAACTTGTCCTGTGAGTTCTCATGATACTGGGCTGTTTAATAAAAGACTTTTTTTTAAAAAGAATCTTGTGATTTCAGATTAGATTGTATATGCCTGTTAGGAATAAAGCAGAAGAGGATTCTAAGAAAAAGACCAAAGGCATAACCCATAAATCAGGAAATGAAGCAAAATGGAACCTGCTGGTGATGGAATTTCCATTGATTTATTTGAACAGCCCCAGTATGAATAATAACTTAATCTGTCTCAAGACTCTCCCTACAGCACACTGATTTACAGCAGTCATCTATCTCTCTTCATAATTAGCAGACTCTGACAGTATTTATTCTTGTCTGTTCACCTTCACTACCATTAATATTTGGAGTTCTTCCCTGCTCTAGATCAGGCAGTGTTTGTGCTGCCTGATGCAGTGGGATAACTCAGCAGCTTGTTTTGTAGAGGTATTTTCTCATATTCCATCTCCTTTGCACTGGCAGTTGGAGTCTGCTGCTTGCAGGAAGAAACTTTCTAGGAAGGCAGAATGAAATAAGCACAACTTTGGTACTGGGTGACAAATGCAATAGACTATAAATGCAGATAGTCAAGACATGGAGCAACCAAGTCCTATCTGCCCCCTCAAATGCTTGATGGAGGCAAAGAAGCAGAGGGAACTAAAGTGGCCAAATAAACATTTAATGGAGTAAGTCAGGCTCCTTTGCTATAGCTGCTTTTCTTCAGCCTCAGGTTCATTTCCAGTCTAAACTCATTTTACCTACTACATCATAGAAGCAGATGCTAAATTTGTTTGAAGCAGAAAAGACACAATGAAGATGTGTTCTTTAAATCTGGAAATATTTAATAAATATCTAGTGAATGTAAGATCAGAACATGATTTTCTGCGTCAGCATAATTAAATTGATGACACAGATCATGTCACTAGATAATTTGATCCTAGGGTTGATTTGGTGAAGAGAAATCAACTACAAAGTGATCTAGCAACTGCTTCTTGGACAGGCTGCCTTTCCAGAGTGCTAGGTGGGCCTGAAGTTTCACATCCAACCTAATGATATGCGTATTGCTTATTAATATAGTAAATTAAGAGATGGTGTTAAGCACTTAATTTATATGTAATGCTGATTTGAAATTAATGAAATAACAATTGGCAGAAGTATTTATGGCACCATTCTTAGTTATTAACTAAAATTTAATTAAGATTCTTATGGCAACATGAATAAATCTCTGAACAAGCTTACATGAAATAAAAATAGACCTCATATTTTAACCAGTTAATTCTATTTTTGTCCAAAGCTACATCTTTTTGTTTATGGAGTGTCACTGGCTGACAACGGACCTAATGGCAGGTAGACATACTTCACTATAGATTCCCAAGTCATTGAGTAAAATGTTTTGCTCATTTTTCTTTCCCTTTTTAGGGACTATTAGAAGGTGACAAAAAGACGTATCCCAAAGGGTACACACTAAATCCATTTAAAAGTGAAAACTGTCATCTCCTTACAAGCATTTTATAAGTCAGAAGGACCAAAGTCAAATACATCATTTACCGCAAATTCTTCTTTCTGCTTGAATGGCTGTGTCCATTTTCTGGATATGGAGACAGAACAGGGAGGAGAAAATGAAGCGCTTGTCTCACCCTATGATCATGGGGCTGACATGATGATGAAATTTCACTTTCTGTTCTCTGATTGTCCACCTTAATCACAGTCCCATACATCCCAGCTTCATTGAGAAGCTGATTGCTCATGAATGTCACCCAGCCCCTGAGTCTCCTGTACCACACCTCATCACATGTGCTTATTTAGATAAACAAATATTGCTGAGAGCAGCACAATAAAGGAATTCTAACTTGCACAACTTTGTGACTCATGACTGAGCCTGCTGGTGCCTAGGAAAGGACATATTAATCTTGCAGTATTTTTTCCTTTCGGGAAAGGAAAGTACCTGTAGGCACTTCCCTTTTTGCAGCTGCAGACTTTTATGGATCTTGTGGGTGGCCATTTGAGATCTCTGCTCCTCTGTCAAATCTAGGTGAAGTCAGCTGGTGCATTCAGAATTTACTGTGCTAGGGAGTCAAACCCTTTTTTTTATTTTTTATTTTTTAAGTTAAAACAAGCTATAATTATCCCTTGCCAGGTAAACCAAAGAGTATCAAAACAGCAAGTCTTTGTTCATCCTACCTCAGGTTACCATCCCACGATCTTTTTAGCTACCTTGACTACAACAAATCCTATCATGCCCCTCAAAATGGATGCCTGCAGCACATTTTGTAGACAATTCTTTTATAGATTCAAATATATTTGCTAGTTTGTCCAGTCCTTGAGCACACAAATGATTTTCAGTATTGCTACTCCTTATTTTTGATACCCTCTTGAACATCCCTTACCTCATTATCCTGCCATACTTCTCTCTTTAGTTGTGTTTACCAGGAGAATTGAACTAGAAGATGAACCACTTGCTGACTTTTGATTGCAGCATGAGACCTTTGCTATTTGGCACATAGTCTTCATGAGGGAGCTCACAGAAAGCTGTTAAGGAGTTGTTTATATCAATGGTCAAAAATCCTTTATAGTACTACCTCTGAAAATCTCTTCATTCAACTGCCCTGTCAGGAGGCTGTAACTGCCTCTGCTGATTTGTGGAAAAGCCAACAGAATAAGTACTTCCTCTCCTTCAGTGTGTGTGAAAGGAATTTCTAAATGGCTGCAGGGTACACCTTGTCTTGTGGATATGTTGTTTTACCCAGCAGGAGCTGCAGAAAACCTGTCTGTGTAAAGAAAGGCCCCTCCTTGAAGATTGCTCTCCACAAACTCGGTCCTTAAAACAGTAGACAAAGGACTGGGGGAGGACAGACCTTCACAGTGGCACACAGACCAACTGAAAGGAGGAGTGCTAAATGCAGGATGCAGAGGAACACAATGTGACAACAGTACACTGAAGTACCCACAGTCACTCACTGTTCAGAAAGTCTCTAACATTTGGGTCTACATGGACAATGTATTTGTCTTACCTTTGAATTCCCAGTTTGTTTTTTTTTTTTTTTAAACCAATTTGCTATTTCTTCAGTAACAAAGGAAAAAGATTAAGAGGTTTTTCTTACAGAACCCTTCAAAAAGTAAGCTAGAGTCTATGAAGGCAGACTGAAAGCACGGTGTAGATTTTAAGATGTAGAATAAAACCATATGCTCCTTTTTAGTAGATGCTGAGAGGATGCTGTAGTCTGGACTCATGGGAACATTTATTTTTGTGTTCCTTTGTGTCAGGCACATCACTAGGAGGAAGAAAAAGAAAAGGAGAATGAGACACAGAATTATGAATTCAGGCATCTTGTATGTGAGGGGCCTTCAGACAAACCAGGTCCAGACCTTCCTCTGTGTGAGTGCATAACATCCACCAATCATGCTGTGATGATAATGCGTTTCTTAGAGCTGGTCCTGAACAGAACCTGACACAACTACAGCATTTTGAATGTGGTTGTGTGCTCCCCACACAGCCATGGAGGGCACTAAAAAGAGCTGCCCGAATTAATATCAGCCCAAAATAAAGCCCTTTGTCACTCATACTCACCTGAACACATGTTCATGGTTACAGCTGCCCTTTCAAAACATTCCAGAGGAAAGGGACAAACACCAATATTTCAGAGTACTACAAATTTTTGAATTAGTGGAGAGGAAAACAGAACATTGCCCCACCCTTCCTCACTGCTTTAAAACAAATAAACAAAAAAAACCCCTACAAGAGTTATTCTAATTCTATATGGATTTTAAAAAATCTGCTAGAAACAAGCATCTAATAAAAAAGTTTGTTTGAAAGGTATCTCAGTGTTTCAATCAACACAAATATGCATTTCTTTTCCATCAAAATTCCTGTTGCCCTGCTGCCTTTCTGCAGCGGGCAAGCTGTACCTCTAACCTCTCCTGAACTCACCTTAGAAACTGCTTGATTAATGCAAAGTTAAGATGAGGCAAAGACCTTCCCTATGGATAACCCTCTTCCTCTGACGCCGACAGTGTCCCTCCTTTTCTTCAGGCATAGAGATATTTTAAACTTTGGGAAAAAGAAGAAATAGATTTGTTTTAGAGAACTGCATTCAGGCTCATTTAGAGTTTAACAGCCAGTACTGTATTAATGGTTGTCATTTTCTTCTTGTTCTCATACCTGCTGATACTGGCTTACTGCATCCTCATGTTCGTCAAAGCTCTTCATCTACTCTGGCCTGCTCCAAAACATATCCCAGAGCCTACAGTGAAACTAAGTGATTCTTGAGCTGCTGCCTGATCCTGTACATTCAGGGATCTGTCACAAATGCACTGCTATAAATCGTGAAATTCAGAAATTCATGTACTAAAGCATATTTTGCCAGAAACAGGCTTGCTTCCAGCTGAGAATAAGGTCATGGGAGCTTGAAGCATCCTATGCATTTCAGAGGGTTCTGTCATTTTTTAATTATTTGAAGCTCAAACTCTGCTGCTACATTGAGTATAGTTTTCCTAAATTACCAGTGCTATCCCTTGCTTAGCCATGTCTTGGCAGCAAATCATTTCTTGAATGTTTTAAAATGAGAGGTTTAGAAAATTATGTGAGTGTTGATAGAAATAATGACTATGAACAGTATGGAGATCAGACAGAGTTCTTCAAAGTATTGAAATTCAAGATAGTAGCTGCAAATTATAGGAAGGCAGTGAAGATATTTCTGGCTTTCTTGCCCAGCCTGAAATACCAAGAGTAGTGAAAGACGTGGAAGTTTGTGCTGAATAAGTGTCTGACAAAGCCTCAAGTCTGAGCATGAAGGAAACATTCATCATATCTCTAAAATATCTTTTGATAATTTCAGTTGTTTTCTTAACTCTGTCAAAAGTATTTTTAGCCAAGCTGATTTTCCTTCTCAATTGAGGATCACAGAAAAGAATGAACAAAGAGAAAGGTGGTTTGTGTGAAAGACAAAGAAAACTATTCCAATGAGGAATATCAGAGGAAAATGTAGAAAATTACACCCTTCTTCACTGTAAACAATTCAATACAAAGCATTTGAAACTCTCAAGCTGCACTTTGGAGGATGGAAGAGTCCTTGGAAGAACTATTATCACATATCCTCTCCTTTAGAAATCTGCTTTTGATTTGGGGCAAGAAAACAAGATACCGAGCTAGATAGACTTTCGGTTCATCATTATATGCAGCAATGTTCTGTGTCTGTTGCCCTTCAACAGACAGAGTTATTTAGAATCAGAGTGAGAAAAGGGAGAAAAATGTTAATGCTGCACAGTATAGGTATTTCGAGTTAAGGCAAACAAACAAAAACAACAACAACAAACAGAAAACAAACAAAAAACTAGATTTGTGTATTTACTTCTTAAACAAATAGTCTGGGGAATGGATTTGAAAGAAAGTCATTAGTTTAAGGAGAAAGCCTTATCACTGATTTGACCCATTTAGTTACCAAAACTAAGTATCCACATATTACATTACATTGGAAAGAAATTTTTGCACTGTACATAATTCTCCTACTTGCTGCTAACCCTGATGCCTGACCATGTAGTCCTGAAATTGGTCTATATACTCCTCCCACCCTTAGTTTATCACAAGCTTGGATCTAGATGATAGAAATATTTGAAAGGTGAGGTAGTGTCTTCTTGCTTCATCTGCATCAAAAACACATGGCTGCCTTCAGAGGAGCAATCTGTAGCCCTTGGCTTATAAGGGTCACCGATGGGCGTGTGAGTGCAGCAATATTACCGTATTGCTTTTCAAGGCCAGCACGAGAGGTGCCATGTAGAAGTGAACCCACTAAGAAAGATTGTGTGAGCTGTTGGTGCAGCTATCGCATCTACGAAGAGCAGAGTGGCTGCAGCGTGCAGAGGAAAATTACGGTGCAAAGGTCAAAATATTCAGGGGGAGAGAGAGGTTGCAGAATAATTTACAAGATAGGCAGGGCTCTCTGTACTCCCCCTTAAGGGATGGCATATTCCCAACACAGGGACACCATACAACATCTCACGTGCGGCTCATCAGGTAGGAAGTACAACCAGAGAACAGCCTTGCTCTATCTTCAGCTGGGTTAGAAATTCACTCTGCTCTTTCCTCCAGCTGTCTTGTATTTCCTGTACGTGAAGGAAACTACTTCATGGTGCACAAATATTTCATCAGTATGCTGTGAGACCTCCACACTTACTCATGTCAGAAATGAGAAAACTTGCTACAGATTCTTACTGCCCAAATGTTTCTACAATGACTTTTCAGTTTTGATTTCAAACCTGAAAAGGTTTGGAAAGCGTTGAGTTGCTATTAAATAGGAGAGTGGGTTAAGTGAAAATAGTGAGACAAGGAGGAGAAGCCACCCATCATGTAAAACCTATTCTAGTATTTTAACTTGTTATTTTACTTGTTTTATTTCATGATGAGAACCGTCAAACTGTAAGATGGAAACTTGAAATCCCATTTGTCTTCCAAATAAATCCTTCTCTGCTACAGTGGCTGATCTAGCAGATAATTAAGAAGTTATGATAGTCTTGATAGTTTCCCAAGCTCCTTTTTTTTTTTTTTTTTTTTTTGGGCCATCATATCCAGCCCAGAGTGTTGCAAAGATTCAAACTTCTCCGTCTTTAAATTGAAGCATGGAGACTATTTCTGCTTAAAACATTAAATATACACAAGACATAAATGCCTTTTTCAGTCTAGATGCTACTTCATCCAGTCTAGGTACTTTTCCTCTCAACATTTTACACAACACTTACTAAGTAATATTTTAGAAGCAGAGTTGCCAGAGGGGTTTTGTGCACAAATCAGACAGTGAAAAAAGGGAGGAAAAATTAAGTCACTTTCTCTGCAGAGGCAGAAATGGGCATGCTGGAACCATTTGGATCCTGATGCAATGGCCTCATATTCTAATAATGTAAGCTTTGCTCCTTAGAAAGTATTTTCTGCATCTGCAAAAGATGGAGTTTACATTCTCCTCTTTGCAGGGGCCAGTGCAAGGTTTGTTATTCCCCACAGGAGCCTCTGAGGGGTTGCACAGTGTTGAATTTCTGCCTCCATTTCAGTCCTTCCATTCCCTTCAGGGATGCAGCTCCTGATTTCCATCTGCAGAGATGGAAACCACCCTTCAGGGCAGCAGGCTGGTTTTGCTCAGCCAGCAGGACAGTTACGAGGTGCCAAACACTGCCCCAGGAATCATGCATGCCAGGAGGCTCCTGGCAGTCAGTAGGAAATGAGACAAACAATATGCTTTTGTTTTTAAAGGAAATATGTTGCTGTCTCTGTTGAGAAGCTGATTTATTTTAAGCCATCAGCAACTGTTGTCTGTAACCATATGCTAAGCAGTCTGCACATTGTGTCTCTCCTCCTCTCTGATGTTTTCTGATGAGATTGCCATCAGCTCCCCAGCCCTCACCGCTGGCCAGCAACTCATCCCTTGCTTTTATGACCAGTTCCTGAGAGCTTCACAGATCACAAAAACCTGTGCTCATACAGAGGTTCTGGGATAGCTGCACTGTGATTCAAATAAACTGTAATTCAAATAAATTCTCCTTTTCTCCATTTCTCACTAGCTTTTTGGCCTAAATTATAAGAAGGCAGAGGAGCAAGTATAGTCTTATTACAGCAAAAGTGATGGCAATATCTTGAACTAAGGCAATTTAGGATGAATTTCTTCTTCTTCCTCCACAAAGTGAAATTTCTGCTTTTTTTTTTTTTCTCCCCCAGCTAAAGGCAAATATTCTTTTAACATTTTATTCAAATTATTAGGGTGGTTGTTATGCCCTGTTTATGCTTCTACTTCCTGTGTGAAGGAACTACCCTTATCTGAGAGGTCATGTTACCCTACTCTACATGCTGATTTCCCATCCTCTAGCTGCAGCCGTCCAACTAAGTAAGAAACATATTTGCAGCACCCCTCTCACACCAATGTGCATGGACCATGCAGCACCTCCTCTCAGCCCTGAGTAAATACATTGGCTGTAGGGGAATTTCCTGCACAGCAGTCCCATTCTTGCAGACTACAGCCATGTCTGATACTAATTAATAGTTGCTAAGGGTGTTTCATCCCTGTCAGCCTACCTATGAAAGCAAGAACATAGAGCCTGGAGATGCTCTGAGGGGCCTGGAATTCACATCTTATTTTGTCATACTAAATGCTCCTCTTAGTAGGCTTTGTTAACACAGGCTGTACAGGTTTCCCAGTAAATCTCTACTCATCAGTAGGTGAGAGAGAGAGAGGATCCTGGTTGAATTAGACACTTTCAGTTTGGCTGGCAGAGACTTTGAGAAGTCATCTAATTGGTAGTGTGCTCAAAGGCTGCTCAGCTTAGCTTGAGCCATGTTTTATAGATAGGAACAGACAAAAGTCCCTAAGACCTTACTGAAAAGGCGGCTCTACACCTCTGTATTCCAGCATCTCTGTCTGCATCACCAAGAAAAACTTTTCCAAGGCTCAGTTTTACTGCTTCAGCATCAGTGTTGGTGTCTACTGTTACCTTGCACGCCCTGGAGCCTACCAAACCCATCTCCACCTGTCCCTACAGAAAGGTCTGTAGGTCCTGTGTCATGTTTGTAGCATCATAGAAATGTCACAGGCCCTTAAACATCTGAAATCTCTTCAAACGTCTATGTCTACACAACTGAACTGAGCCCAGAAATCATGCTTGTCACAATCTAAGCCCACAATCTTTTCTTCGTTATGCAACGTTTGTTGAAGAATGTTGTCTTTCCCCTTGCTTCTTGTTAGACTGAGAAAACACTCTACTTTGAGCTTGTCCATAGAGCTCATGTTTTCCAGACCAATGACTGTTCTTTTGTTCTTATTTGCCCTTTCTTCACTCAGTTCACTTTTTTTTTTCCCTTTTTTAGTATGTTGTTCTAGACTGGCTGTGGTGAATCACCCTTTTCTAGTTCCCTCTAGAAAGGAAGGATTATCTGCTATTTTTGTCTTTCTTGTGACCTTTCTCTTATATTTTTATCTCAGAATGAAGTTTACCTTCCTATATAACATTGTTAGATTTAGTTTTATGATCCCTCCCGACCTGCAGATCCAGTTGTGACTGCTCCCACAAAATGCGGAATTTTTCATTGACTTTGAATTATTCCCCCCC
>VXAV01008540.1:762375-782652 GCA_013399715.1 Alectura lathami
CCTCTAAAATTAAAAAAAAAAAAAAAAAAAAAAAAAAAAATTGAAAAATTGTCCCCTCAAGCTCTTTCCATGGATGAATGTTATTTCCTTGCTCAAAAACATGCTGGGTGTTGGCCAAGGTCTTTGTCTCCCAAAGCTACTAATACAGAAACCATGTGTGATGTTTTTAACAGAGTCCACAACAGAGTAGTGATGTCTCCACCCTGTCTGGGTAGAGCCAGTACTTCACTTTTCAACAGTCGGAAGCCTGAGGGAAAAGATGTTGTTCAAGGGAGACACTTGGTTCTCTGGGAGAAAACTTTTTGGCGGTGCTGGCCACTGACTGCTGTGGAAAAGTTCCTGCCCCTCACCAAGTGCTGTTTTTCTTCTTTGAACAGGAAAGAAGCCACAATGCTGCATTATGAAGACCAGGCTGGGGGATCTTCTGCTCAGAGCCCTTGCTCTGTGCCCTGTTCATCATGTAAAAAGGGGAGCTAACAGTCACTTACCTATTTTGAAGTGAAAGTCTATGTCTTGGCACCTAGCAGAAGAGAATCCCACTGTCAGTTAAAGCTCCTTGTTTTTCCTCTCCCAGTAGAGGAGATGCACTTGTTAACACAGCTATGAACTTTCCTTCAAAAGAAATGTAAAAGATGTCTTGCGTGCATGAAAAAAAACATGTTCTGCACCAAACAGAGCAGGGAAAGACAGATGGAGAAAGAAGGCAAAAGAAAAGTAGAAAGATACCTTTGTGGGATATGACAGGCATGACATCATAACAATAATGTGTTCTAAGGCTGAACAAGATAAAATCCCAGGGTAAAAGGAGGACAAATGTTCATGCCAGTGCACTCTGTATGCACAGGAGACTAAGGTGATTGTGCATGATTGTTACTGAACCCCATGCTGTAACAATCCTATCCCTTCCTTCATTAGAGTCCTGCCTGATGCTGGGAAAATATTATTAGCAAAAACCTTCTCATGAAGTCTTCTCCCAGGGAGTCCTTCCCATCTTGCAAAGCTGCATATAACGAAGGATTTCAGCCAGCTTGGAGGAAAGTTAGATCAAAAGCATACAGAATGAGCCCCTTCAGAAACTGGAGGCCCTGGGGTCACAATTTGGAGTGAGGAGTTCTTAGTTCCTGCGGCGTGCTCAACAGGTTTCTCCTCTCTTTCCTCTGCTGTGAGAAAAACAGGGAGAACAGGAGCAAGATGCCTTGCAAGTCCTTGCTGGCTGGAGAACAGCACATTTGGTTTAGGGGGCAAGAGTTTTCCCATTTAGCTCAAAGCTGCAAGGCTTGTGTTCTCTGCAGCTGTGAAGGCCAAAGGGGGTTGACCCTGCTGGCAAGGGAAAAGGGGGGTGTTGACTTGGCTAAGGCAACAAAAAGATGAAAGTTTACATCTATTTTTGTGTAATCTGGGTGCTTGATATTTCCCTCCTCTGTGCTACCATCTTTGTATCTGGGTAGCCCTCCCACATGTCATGGTACAGCACCTGCACTGCACATGCTGTCCTAGGCTAATCTCAGGGCAGAGGTAGGGTTGTTTTGATCTCTTAAGATGCCTTTGCTTTCCTTAATATTAGGACTTAGAAAAATAAAATATTAGACTCCTAAAGTTTGAATTTTTTTTTTTTGTTATGGACTATTTCAACATCCTTCTCTTAAAGTAAGGTTTTTTGGGGGGTTCCTGGAATCCTCTTTTTACCTTAGAAAAAAATGAATTTTTTTTTTCTAATTATTTTGGGAATGCAATGTTCTGTTCTATTCTATTCTGCTTTGTTCTACTCTATTCCTTTATGTTATGGTTAACCCTGAAGGTACTCTGTACCATCTCATACTAAATGTATTGTATGCCCTCACTAAGCTCAGTGGTTAAATTTACTGTGGAATTAAAGAGGGATGTGACATACATCCCACCTCAGTTCAGGGCATTCTTTGTCCCTCCTATGCAGCAGCTTCTCATCCTGTCTTCTCCCTCCACAGAAAGGTGTCCTATCTCGTTGATTTTAATTGGATTCCATGGGTGTGGATCCCTGGAAGCTGAACTCACAGTTAAAGAGGTGCTTTGTTCTCACGAGCTGTCAGTGTGAGATCAAGCCAGGCTGCAGCAAGAGGGTTCATGATGCCACCTTAACAGGACAAAATGAGGTAGCCCTACCCTGTGTTTCAGGGAATAAAAGGACTGAAACAACCAGGGGAAAATTCACCAAATAAGATGAAAAAGAGAAGATATTCTGATGAATGTCACACACACTTGTACCAAAAAAAAAAAAAAAAAAAAAAAAAAAGAGAGAGAGAAAGCTGGGCTATAAAGCGCAAAAGTAGCAATGAAAGTAGCAGGTTTGGAGAGTACTTTTGGCAGCTCAGGCCTATCTTTGATCTTTCTTTTTGATTTCTGGAAATGCATTTCCACAGCCCTCCAGCCTTGTAACAGCCAGGACAGACCACGCTACCCATACAATCTACTGCTATTGCATGTCTGCAACATGCTGCCCTGAGCCTGCTGCAGTACCTGCAGCACATACAGGCACACACATCTCCCTTCAAAAAGGAGAGAGCTGCTCTTGCCCAGCCTCAAAGCAGAGTTTACAAATCAATTCCTCCCTCCCCTTCCAGTGCTTGCAGGGTGGTCTCAGTGTCTCTACTCAGCATCCTCTGACCGTGTTTTTCCAGAGCTAGTTCATGTACCAGTAATGAAGCCAAATCTCTCTGTTTCGTTCCCTGTTCCCTATGTGTTTCAGTCATTTCATATTCCAAATTTGTTTTTGTTCCCATAATTTCCCTGAGATTTCAATGCTCCTGCTGTTAGCTGAGCTGGCACCTGCCCAGATCTGACACTTTGAAGTTCCTCATTTGCTGTGATTGCACAGTACAATTTTAAGAGGCATGGTGCTTGCTCACTGTATCTCTTAAGAGCGGTGCCACATCTCACAGACACTGCCAAAATGAAGCCTTTCATACAACAGCCAGTCTCTTTGGCTGAAAGCCTAAACTCTGGCCACTCTTTTCATGGTATCCTCTGAATCCAGCCCACCAGCTCTCTGGAAACCATCTGAGGTTAATCACTGGCTACACACATCTGGGGCTTGTAGCACTGCCCCAGAAACTTCCTCCAGTGGGAAGCATATCTCAGCAAATGAAAAATATCTCAGCTTTTCTCATGCCACCCTGTGCTGACTTTTTTTATACTTTGCTGAGCCATTTTATCTGCCATTCATTTAACAATCTGCAAAGGACAGTATTTAAGCAAGTAGCCGAGCTTTGCTCTGAGGAAGCAAGGAAGCTGGAGCAGAACCAGTAGTACCCTGCAAAGGCAGGGTTTTAATTTCAGCTGGCTTAAATTAAAAAAATATATTTCTTCTTTTGTTAATTATGTGTTTTATAAGAAGAGGATGTGGCTATCTGAAATCAAGCAAGGGATGGTGTTTTTGTCAGCTCATCACACAGGCTATATCAGGTCTGGGAAGCAAGATAGCATTAGTAAATAACTGCATAAACAAACACTCCTCCACCAGACACTAATGGGATTCACATTTGAACTAATATATGAATTTATACCAGTGTATCATGTACCATGATTTACCGTCTTTCATATTACACACTATTTTTCTTTCTGTTGATTGCATTTTAGTTTTATTGTAATGCTCTGAGTGGAAAAGAATTATTCTGAAGTAAGGTATGGCACATCTGAAACATCTGATACAGATGTGCTTTCAGATATTATTTTCAAAGCATTAAAGCATTCAGTTTCTGACCTCTAAAAGAAATCTTTATTTTTTATTTTTATTTTTATTTCTATATATATTTTTTAAGTTCAATAAGTACTGATTCTTTTCTTTTAGTGATCAGGATCTTTTAAAATGGCTTGCATAGTTGCTCAGATACCAAGCACTCCACCTTAACAGTAATTGCTGAAAGTCTGACCATGTTTAAGAAAGGATAATAATATATATGGTCTTCATCTGTAACAAATGTGTATGTACCAGCTGATGAAGTAAGTCACTTGATTACAAAACTGAACCCTCAGCCTCTGCTGAAGTTGCTGTTGTCCTTGCACAGCATTTATATTCTCTCAGGGGTAAGATTACTGCATACTTTGAGCTGTGCAAGTCATGACAAAAAAAAAACTTTTTCACCCTGTAAGTTTTCAATCTGTCTGGCAAACAAGATGCAACAAGTGGATGATGGAAATAAAACAGGACAGGTATGGAGGGGATAGCAAGCAAAATGTGATCACCAGGACAGCAGGAATCACACCGTTCACTGGCTGTTTTTTCTCTCCAGGCACTCTAAATATGTCTCTGCAACTTACGCAGACTGTAGAAAACTACAAATCTCTGCTCTTATGGCTTTGAATCTTAGCTGTGAATTGAATAATTTACAGTACTGAACAGTGAAATAGCACAAAGCGCTTTGAGCACGGAGGTAAATGCAAGTCTCGTATGAGACAGTTGCTTTGCAAACGAAGGATGTAGGGAAGTCAAGATATGTGAGCCAGAGACAGAATAACCTCAACAGTGATGCACTTAAGCTTCACTGGATAAACAACAAAATGATTTGCTATCCTTCCCGATAAGCTTTACAAATATTGCTGCATTGTCTGAATGCATTTCACACTTGCAAGCCAACAGGGTGTCAGGAATGGCAGCATCAGCTCCACGACTCCCCTCTGCTGTGCTCCCCAGCTAAATGGAGGGACAGTAAATTTCACAGCATCTCTAATCTTTGTCTCAAATGTAAATAACACCTCATGGGCTTTAAAAAAATAAAATGTGAAGTCCTTGACTTCTTGCAGTTTTAATCTCAGTGCTGATGACTGCTGATGGATCAAACCCTCAGTTCCCAATTTTTAAATCATTTAACTGGTTCAATAGCTGTCTTTCCCTTTGCTTTTACAGTTAAATCAATTTTTAGGAGACAAAATAAGCTTGTCAGTGAATTATATCCACAGTAGTCTACTCTTCCTTAGATTCAGTTGCTGGTGATATAAAATAAAGCTACTCTGAACTTTCTTAGAAACCAGATGGGATAAAGAGAGAAAATGTAAGAATTACCAACCAGAAGCAGTGAAGAGTTACATTGCCATTGTGGTACCACCATGGACTCTTATTTGCAATGAGTGGTTGCCATTGCCAAGCCTGTTCATTTCAGTATCTTTGTAAGTAAAGCATAAATGTATGGGGTAATTCTGGACAATGCTCATGCAAAGTTAAAATGCTTAGAGAGTCCTTAGAGCCAGGCAGGAAATCTTTCCCCAGGAGAAACATCCATGTCTTTTAGTTCCATAAAAGAACCCCAGTAATGGGCAATGCACCTGTGTCTTGGGCAACACTGTGATCGTCGTCTGGTTACAGTGGGATTTGCTTTGTAAGAACGTGGTATGGACTTTCTTCATCTCCGCTTCATATACAGTGGGCCTTTCCCTTAAAGTCTGAAGTCTGTCATGAGATACCAGGGAGCGGTTCATTAAGAGAGGCCTGAAAGACATGATTTGTGGACATTTCTGGACTAAATTTCTATTGCAGTGATAATTGAGGTTGCAGGGGTTTGGATTTGATGGCCTTACTTATAGGGACACACTGAATTAGAACACATAAAAATGGCCCTGTGTACACTAAAATAAGATGAGTCAGGCATTTCATGCCTAAAGGAGGTCAAGAAAATGGAATGAGATTTAAAAGTGCTCATTAAGTAGCTGTTATTTTCATTGCCAGCTACTTAATCTTTTTGCGCCTTAGCTTTTCAGCTGCAAAATAAAAAGCTTCTCTTCAAACCTTTAAAATTTTTCTTGAAAATCTTTCCAGTGCTCCATTTTTTTTTTTTTTGGTGCATTCTTGTGTAAATGCCAGTACATACAAGCCTGATGTCAGAATTTGAGCCATACTACTTTTCAAAATGAAACAAATGAAACATCCCTTGCTGAAATGAGTCCTGCAGTGCCTTCAGTGTTATCTTCCATTCTCGTGTTACATCCACACTGGAAACAAACCACTGTAATAAACATAAGCATTCCCAGAAAATCCCCAAGAGTTGTATATACATATTAAGCATTTGAGCAGCATTAGTTGCTTTTAAATGAAGATGGATTTCAACTTGCTGTTTCCAATTAGAATAATAATAAACGTTTCCCCTAATGATAACAACAGGCAATAGTGTTAGAATAGAAATGCAAAAGCTTTTTTTGTTGATACAGTATAAGTTACAGTATCATTAAATATATAATCAACCCTTTATTGCCTGTGTTATTTTTGAGGCATTAAATGAAAAGTTGATTTGTCTCTTATTAGACCTCAATAAATGGTCCTTTAATAGTCATAGGGTGTTTTAATGCTTTACAGAATCATTGTCATTACATTGAACACAAGACATTGGACTTAAATAAAAAAGAAGTGGAAAAACTCAATAAATCAGGATAATAAAAGCCTTTCTTTGTGTTGTTTGAATTGTGCTGAAATGGATCTGTCTTTAAACTGCCTTTCAAAGGCCAAAGTAGCATAATCAATTTAGGGCTTGATTATGCCTGCATGAGTCAGCTGTGAGACTGTGGCCATAAAAAGACATGTTTGAGGATGGATTTTGCTGTTGCATTGCTAGACTTCCCACCGAAACCATGGCTAGGTAACAAAAGCATAGTGCTATGACTTCTTCATTATGGTAGTCTTTCTCCTGTATGAGGAGCAGATGGGGAATGGAGAAGTCTTGAATCCCTTGCCCTTCTCTATTAATTTTCTATATCTCTTATGGTTCACTTGTGCATGTTGGCAGTGGATGCAACCACACTTCATAGGAGGTGACAAACGTACCTTACAATGTAGTGACCTCAGAAAATTCTTAGAAACATCACTTACAAGCTGCGGGAGATAAAATCGTAGAGAGGATGCATCTTGGGTGCTTCCGAAGCTATCAGGGCAGGGAAAAGTCCAAGAGCAGTAAGACAGCTTCTCCTCTGTTAGAATATTAAGAGAAGTATTGAAAGGAGGTAAAGCAAAGTTGGGCAGGATTGAAAAAACACAGAAAATTTAGTCAGGATCTGTAGAAACTTATCCCATGGTAGGACCTAAATCTTCGTGTTCCATAGCACACTGTGGCTGGATACAACTTTGTCCTGGAAGAATGGTTGAAAGGTATTCTTTTGTTCCAGACTGAAAATGAAAGTAGTATCAATTTGTGGGACAGCTCACTGGGATCCAGTGGTTTCTGATGACCTTCTCTCAAAAATACAGCTACTGATGCCGTCAAGTACTCAGTTGCAGGTCAGGATGTTCTTGTGAAGTACTTACACCAGTCTGCTAGCTCTGCCTGTGCACTTAATCTAGCTTTAGCTTGGCTGCCTCAAAGAAATGGCAGAATTGGATGTAAGTGCTGGGACTATGAATTTTGACTGTAGTGTGCTTGAGGACAGACTTCTGCCTATTGCAAGTGTGGTTCTTAAGGAGATCTGGCATGGCCCCATCACATTTGTCATACTGTGCCTGCCCTTCTTAGGCAGGCACATGGGGGCACAGCATGCTTTTGACCAGGGCTGCATCTGCTCTAGGCTGTGGCAGCTTCAGGCTGATGTGGCACCTGTAGGTCCACGTGGGCAACATTACCATTCTAAAAACACGTTGATACTAGTAGATGTGTCTTAAACATCTCAGAAGTATTTCATTTGAATGAATTCCTCCAGTGTAAATTTATCATTGAATTTGTCCATGTGTTTGATCAAAATATGCCAGTTCTTTTAAATGGCACTTTTATGGGTTCCCCGGGTGAAACACTGGTTTGCTGGTGAAACCACAAACCATTAATGCTCACTTGTGTCTGGGTTTGACAGCTAGTGACTCAGCGAAACAAGGATACAGAGGTCTGATCCATTCTGAGGAGAGCTAATTTACATAATAAGCTTGGGCCAGGGAGAAGGAGATAGTGAGTAGAATCCGTGATTGTCTCAGTGTAACAATTAAAAGCTAATTGGAATTGCTGCACCACTCCAGGTACTTTCCCAGTTGCCTCAGATGGTATCACGCATCAACAAGCCCTGCACACATCCCACTTCTCTGAAATCTCTGTGGTTTCTTTTATTAGTTCAGTTAGAAACCTCTAAACTTGAAAGTTTTCTTCTCCTTCATAGCCAGTCAGAATTCAAATGAGCTGGAGATGAGGATGTATATGAAACCCTTCAGTTCCTGCTTTCCCCTCTATTACTTAGTATTTAATTGGTTAGCATGTATTGTTGCCTGTAGAGGCAAAAGATGGAAGAAAAATAATTTTTATAAAAGGCCCAGTAGCTATGGCAACAGAAAATACTCCATTTAGTCAGGGTGTGTGTATGTAGAGACGGGCAACAGGAGGCTTCCTAGAATGGCTGCCAAGTTACTTACCCTGTAAATAGGGAAATAAATACAGAGGCATAAAAATCCCTGAGCAGTGACGTGGCCCTTGGCTGGCTGGTTTAGCTTCAGATCAGAAATATCATGTGTAGTGATTGTTGAATTTCTTCTGACCCACTGTGTATATGGTGCTCTTACAGTTCTGCTTTCCCCCTGTTTCATGATTGGCCAAACTTTCTGGTATTGAGAGTTTCATCTCAAAGAAATAGGGCAGATCTGTATATTTCTGCATAAAGTAAAATATTATAGGCAGATAACTGTGGATGTCATGCTCTAGAGATTTTCCAGGCCAAGGTTCTGACATGAAGACTCATGATTGCTGGAAAACACTCTCAGATTCAAATAAATTCAGCCCATGCTGGTCCACAAAGTGGTCCTTTGCCTGTTCAGAAAAGACTCGTTTAATAAAGCCTGGAGCTGTTGCACAGTTTGGAGCTCATGGTACTGTGATGCATAGCTGAAAGTGTATACACAGTAACACTGTTTAGACAGTATCAATGCTGTGGAAACTGGGGTCAGGAATCCTGCAGAATCAAGGATAAGAAGGGTCACACTATTTATCCTTCTGCTCCTCATGCAGGAATTTTCTATTTAAACTTTCTTTCAGAGATGATCTCCAATGCTGCAAACTTCAGTCCCCAGGCAATCAAGACCAACTCTTTTTTATCCTTGCCATTAGAATATTTTTTTCCCATGTCTAACATGATTGCCTTACTGCAGTTTAATCTGGTTACTTCTTGTTGTATTCTCAATGGCTATAGAGAACATATTATTACCTCTTTCTCTGGAGCTGCTTTTCACATGTGTAAACCCACCTTTTCTGCCTTATGTACTGTAGACTGAGCAAAAACTATTTGTTTAGTCTGTCCCCATGGGTTATTGTATGTAAGTAACTGTCACTATCGCCGTGCTGTGTGCCCTTACACACTGGTCAACATCCTTCTCGATGTGCAGTGCTCAAAATTGGATGCACGTCTTCAGTCAAGACCTTGTCACTACTGAATAGGACTGATGAATTTTGCCAAAGATGATCCTGTTTACATCCTACTTGGCGCTTTCTTTTTTGACCACTGCCCCAAACTGTTCACTCATGCAGGTATGAGCTGTGGCCACCTGCCTTGTAGCAAGTTTGACCTGTGAGGCCTTGTGAACTAATTAACCCTTGTACTTTATAGAAAGACCCTTAGTAACTGCAGCGCAGGACTTCACTGCAGCAGGATCTCCATTTCGTATTTGTACAAGTAGCCTCTTTCATTCTCTAAATTCCATTTGAAATAGACTACAAGGAGAACTGAGGAGCAAGGATGGTGTCAGATGGTATCTAATCAGAGATGCAAACAGATGAGTTTTGATCTCAGTTATGTCAGTATAAAAATTTTTTCTAGATTTAGCATAGTGTAAAAATACAACTAAAACTAATATTTGACAGGTTTTAGGAGGATTACAGCATTGTCCAGGAGATAGAGTATTTGTTCCTCGAGTAGCACAGGAATTTTTCCCCAGCCATTTGCATCCAATTATTTATTTGTATTATACTTCCCCTGCTTCTCCTGTTTTATTGTATTTATGCCATTTTTTTTTTTTTTTCTGTCAATGGCTTCTAAAAATAAAAAGCAACAGAAGCAAAACACAAAAAAGAAATTAAACAAAAGACATTACAGTTTGGAAGATCCTTCTCGTGTTAAATGTTGAAGACTCATCAACATTCAAAACAAGAGATTTGCAGAATATTTTATCATCTCTGCTTGTCAATGGCAAGTGCAATATGCAAGTTAAAACAGAATTCCTGTGCTTTATGAATTTTCAGTTTTAAGTACAGAAGAGACATGATAAAAGAAGTAATGAGCTAAGGAAGAGCTGGAAAGAATTTAGATTAAAAGATACATAGATTCCCTGTGAAATTATGTCTGACATCCAGGGAAGAAAAGTTTGTTGCTTCATAAATGATGACATAGCACTGAACAAAACTTTCATGAAGGCATTTTACCTAAATAATTACTTGTTACCAAATAGTGTGGCGGTTGGGTGATTGGAGGACTTAATGAGATGTTTTTGTGTGACTCTCCTTAACTGTTTGTGGCAGTCAAGTTGTACAAATCATTTCAGTAATGCACATTGTACGTTAATAGCAGACAGTGTTCCTCCCAATTAAGGTCACAATTCCTGCTAAGTTGGCAGGTAATATCAGGGCTTGAAAGTCTGATGGGATAAAATTCTGGAGGGGAATACTCTTGTATGTGGATGCTGCGAATCCCCAGTGGATCATCAAGTCATGGCTGAAGATTTAGGGTACACAAACGTATTAAGTGCAAGTCTGACCTTGCCTCCAGGATTAGATTCATTTACTATCCATAGTGAGGCATCACACCTGCATCCTGACATAAAAACAAAGTTGATGGACAGCAGAGCACAATAGCCTTGCCCATAATCTCACGTATACAGAAAGGACAGATCAGACATGGACACAGTGTATTCTACACAACAAATACTTGGGTCTTGTCTGTTCTTGAACAATGCTTTTGGGATTTTTTCACCTAACTTCGGTTATCTCCATTTACACTAATCGTTTTATTTAATGGAGGGAAGTAGAAGTCTGGGGGGAGAGGGTTCTTTTAGACGTCTGTTTAGGATGAGGTACAGAGCTTTCCATTAGGTGCTTAGTTCAGATGAAGGCATTCACAAAGTGGACATCCACATGCAATTATGAATTTTGAGCATGAAGTATATAAGTGAGTTGCGGGCAGGAATGCAGATGAAAAGTGTATGGGTCCTAAAGCCTGTTATGTTAAAGCCTTTCTCTTCACTTTCCCATCTAAATGTTATCCCAAAGACTAGAAGCATGAAGGGGAGGGCATGGCTCAAACACTTACTGGGGGATGTAGAACCCAGTTGTTGTGGGAAAGGGACCTAGTCTTTCCTCTGTTGGTAAGAAAATGATGTAACTTGCAGTTTGAGACTACTAGTCCTCCCTCAAGTCTAGGCTTGCTATTACACAGTAAAATCTGCATAACCGATAACTCGGAATAACTTGTCATTGATGGATGATGCAGCAGCTCCCTAACAGTCCACCTTATTTCCTTGCTCATTCACTTTTCCAAAGAGATCAACAGAGATGCTCTGCAGCAAGCCAGCACTGTTTTGAAGCTGAAAAATGAACATATGCCTGGACAGGTTTCGTCCTGCTTCCCTTGAGTGCTGCACATACCTTATCTTCAAGTGTTCCATCAAGTGTTGCTCCTTAGCCTCTGCCTTTGTGGGGGTGCATCACCTAGCATCCCCAAACTGTTCTTCAGACTCCTCCATCTGGCACACGTCACACGCATCTTGCTCAATCAGGTGGTATTAACTAATTGCTACCACATTGTGTTTGGATGCTCAAACAAGAAATCAGTTGGGTTGGAAAATATTAACTTTGACATTTATTTAAATTGCAACCTGATTTTTTTTATCTCCTGTTTGAGGTTCAGTGATTGCCTTTGCTGTCAATTTAGGTGTTAAAAATAGAGAGTTCGTGTGAACTCTCTTCAAGTCTCACTGTAATGATTATGTTACATGCTTGTGCACTGTACTCACTGTAAATCAACTGGTGTTGAGCTGAGCTATGCTCATGGTCTAAGACATACAGAGTTTTATTAGAATGACAATAGAATAACTTAAATGAAGCAACAAATCCAGGTTAATAATAGGAGGCCTAGCTAGTCTTCAGTGTGCTTGGATGTAACTTTTTTCGGTAAAAAACTCTTCCAAATAAATTACACTCTCTAGAATTTTGTTACTTGAGAGGATTTCTTTCTGTAAGTATTTTAAACAAAAATAAGAGTAATGTAAATCATGAAGTATTTAGAATTTGCTAGTTTCTACTCACCATCGGAGTATGACAGGTTTTCTCAATGCTCAAGTTGTGTTGACTCCAATGGGTTTCCAGGGCAAAAATTCCAGTAGATGAGATAGAAAAGAATAGATGCTGCCAATGAAAGACCATTGGCTAACATAGGTGGGAACCAGCCACTTGTAAGAAAAGTTCAAGAAATCTTCTAAGACATATCTATGATGTTACTGTTCCCAAGGGAAATCTTGAGGCTTGCTAGACCCATTGATTTTAAAAGTAAGTAAAGGAGACAGGTTTAAAACAGAGAAGAAAGTGTCTGGCCTTGTGTTACTGCAGCGCTGCAGGTCCTCTGTTTCACCATATCCTATCCACACACACAGCTCTACAATCAGCTTCCATCAAAGGAAGCTGCTGGCTTTAGACTTATTTGAAAAGCTGCCCACCAAAAGCCATAGAGGGGCTTCTTCATCCTTTGGAAAGGAGCTCCCCAGTTCTAGTGTGAAACAGTGTGAAAAGCAGTTTTTTTTTTTTTTTTTTTTTTCAAGTTTGACTATATATTTTCCAGAAGTAAAGGGACAGAACGGCACATGCCCTTCAAAGAGTGGTTGAATGAATTTATGTAGAGAGAGAATCACATTTTCTTCTATATTATTTTCCTAATAATGCCTAACATTTGATTTTATTTTTTTTAACAACTGACAATCACTGGGCTGATGTTTTCAAGGAACTATTTGTCATAACTTCAAGGTATTTCTCCTGAATGGTAATGGTAAGCTCAGGCTTCATCATTTTCTGTGAAGTGAAGATTGTTTTTCCCCACATGTACCATTTAATATTTCTTTTATATTTGTTCACATTGACTTTCACCTAGCATTTTATTTCAGTCTTAGTGTCCTAAAGTGCTTCTGTAATTTTTCACAGTCTGTTTTCTTCCCTTTTACCTTGGATAGCTCATGTCATCAGCAAACCTGTTATTTCATGCTTGTCTCTTTTTCCATATAATTTATGAATATATTTAGTATCATAGATATTAGCACAGAGCCTTGTGGAACTCCACTGCTGACTTCACTTCCTTGTGAAAATTCACCTTCAACTCCTACACTTTGTTTCTTATAATTTAAAAACTCCTTTTTTCCTCTTTCCGTCTTATGTTGGCCAGGTTTCCTGAGAGAGTCCAATATGATCACCCCCATCTACAGATTCTTTAACCTTTTCCAAGAATATCAGCACAGATAAAGAAGCAGCTTTTCAGTGTGACTTCTCCTGCCTCTGTTTCAGAATAAGTTCCCTCTGGAACCGTACTTTTCTTCCTCCTTTGTGGTGGGAGCCTTGATGGTCAACAAAGGAGAGATGTTGAATATTCAGTGAGCTGTGATGAAACCCAAGAGTCAAGGAGACATGTTGGCCATTTGTTATATCAAGTAAAATACATTTCCAAATACAAAAATTATTTCTGAAAGCGAGAATTAAAACTCTCTCAAGTAGATACATTTCCATGTAGGTAAAATTTTTCTATAGCACTTGAAAAGCATTTTGTGATGAAAAGATGCACGTTCCATAACTTCAGTTTGCTTAAGATGGCAACTAATAGACAGAGAAAGGAAAAGGGCAGGAAACTCCTAGATGCCAATGAGCTCCAGCGATTATTTGCAAAACTCTGTGGGGTACTGGGACAACTGATTCGTGCTAACAGTCATGGATTCTGGTATTTCAGCTCCCAGAGAAAGTTTGGGAAATCTCAGACCTGATGTAAAGTATGACACTGTAAATATTTGACTGAATATATCAGTAGCTCTTTATATTCAGAAGGTCTCGAGAAAGTCCCTGAAGGAGATTAAAAGGCTGGATGATTTAGAGCCTTATAGTAATATCAAGGAATATCAAAGCATCTCTGAGAGCTCTATGCGGGAGAGCAGAATTGTTGTGCCAAGCCATTCCTATCTCTAGGAGAGAGATTGGTCAAATCTCTTTGTAGAGATGGGGAGCACAGGCTCCATTTTGATTATACCCAGCAGGAAACAGTTTAGCTCATCTCTAAAGAGATGAATTTAAAAGATTTCATTAGGGAATCAGCTCAGAAAATACTTTATTACACTTGAGGACAATTAATATGTAAGGAGAAGCGTGTGGAGTTTATGCTTAGTTTATGCTTCTCAATCTAGGGGGTCTTTCTGTATGCTTTCTGCCAGTTCCCATTAGTTTGGATTACACTGAGCTTAAAGCATTCATGCCAGTAAAAGGAATTCACTTGAAGAGCAGAAATAGCAAGGGAAACTTCCAAGCATGCTCTCATTCATCACCTGGTGCCTAACAAGTGCCTTGCCTTTGTTTGTCATAGAAATAGTGGAGTAATAGTCAAGCTCTGTTAAGAAATTTAAGTGAATACAAAGATTTTTCAGTTGAACTGAGCAATTTTACAAACCATAAGTGAGACTCCAGCATGAGGGGCTCTGCATCTCCAGCATCTTCCTTTCATTCTCAAGACCAGTTAATCTGCATTCCTATAAAAAAAAAAAAAAAAAGTACTAAAGCATAGTAGGAGGGGATCAAAATGCCATGAATTTCTCTTCACACAATCTCTTTCCAGTTCTACAGTCCTGGGAGATGAATTTGGCCCTTTAAAGTACTACATTGTACTGTGTTAAGCTCTGGACCCCGCAGCGTAAGAAAGACTTGGAACTGTTGGAGTGTATCCAGAGGAGGGCCATGAGGATGATCAGGGTGTTGGAGCACCTCTCCTATTGAGACAGGCTGAGAGCAGCCTGGCAAAGAGAAAGCTCAGGGAAAACCTTATAGTGGCCTTCCAGTATTTAAAAGATATACAAGAAAGCTAGAGAGAGAGGACTTTTTATCAGAGAAGGTAGTGATAGGACAAGAGAAAATGGCTTTTAGCTAAAAGGAGGTAGGTTTAGATTAGATATAAGGAAGAAATTCTTCATTATGAGGGTGGTGAGACAGTGGAATACGTTGCCCAGAGAAGCTGTGGGTATCCCATCCCTGAAAATGTTCAAGGCCAGGCTGTATGGGGCATTGAGTGACCTGATCTAGTGGAAGAAGTCCCAGCTCTAGGTAGGGGTTGTTGAAATTGAATGCTTTAAGATCATTTCCAACCAAAACCATTCAATGATTCTATGTTTCATACTCATAAAAAGTGGTGAATCTCCTTTGTACTGTCTCTTTCATATCCAGAGGGTGATGAATGTTGTCCACAGTCCCAGTTCTTACTTTTTTCTTGAGAAGCCTGTACCACACTGCCTTTTTGCAGCTGTTTCCTGCCTTTCAGATCAGCAGGCCCTTGCTCTGCCCCTGGGATTTCTCCAGGCCCCATGCACCCACTTCTTGATGCACCAGAATGATTAAAATGCATCAAATAAAACTGTTTGGGAATGTGAAATTTTAGTAGGTAAAAGTTTGAATGAGAAAAGTTTAGAATCTATATTTAATGTTCTTATGTATTCCCAAATGAAACCCACAAAAAATTTTACTTTTGGCAGTCATAAAGAACAAAGTCTTGTCATTTTTAGCACCTGGCAAGCTCAAGATGTTTTTAAAGGGCAAATATGTCACTAAACACAAAATCTTTTCTGATTTTAGTTTTGCTTGTTCTATTCTGCATGTAAGACTGATAACATTTTCCAGGGTATTGCAGAGTTTGGCTCGAAAACAAAACCTGATTTGGAGAGAGATTCTATGAAAATGACCATTCTTGTCTTCTGTGATGTGCTCTCCTACGTCAGTATAATCATTCATGTAATATTTTGTTATATAAAGACTTTAATGGGGCTGCTCCCAGGAAAGTAAAAGTGTCCTATAAGAACTCTCTTCTTTCCTTACTTTGTTTCCTCCTGGGAGAAAAACGATCAAGTGACAACAGAAAGAAGGAGATGATCTGCAGCTGCTGTTAATGACTGATGACTAATTATTAATCTTGGAAATGGCACAGAACAGATATACTTAGCTGTGTATTCTCTTCTGATTTTTTTTTTTGCCTGACAGATTCCTTCTTTCTCAGATCTATGTTGTGCCTTTTTTTCATCTTTAATTGGAAGGAGCTAATTAACGATAAAGTCCCTAAAATTACTTATTGGTTGCTTCATTAATAATTTTTAGATTAAGTTCACTAGTATCCAGACCTTGGACAGTCATTTGGGATAGCAACTGAGCTATATTGCTTAGTCCCTTTTACACTATAAATGTCAGTAACAGAACAAAATAAGATGTTTTGGAGATGATACATATTTTAAAGTTGAGCTGTATATTTAACTGCTCATAAATTCAAATGTAGTTTTTGAACCAGAATTTATCCTTTTGAGAAAAGGGAGGGAACTGAAGGCTTCAATGGTGGGAGAGATGAGTGTTTCTCCCTTGAAATCTAATCTGATGGGTAATTCCCAAACATGAACTAACTCAAGGCAGCGACTCAAAATTGAATTTTGCTTCTCTAAGGGATGAAGGAGTGTGCATGAGCTTGCTCATGAGAAGAGGAAATGGCAAAGATGGGGAAAAACAATGTGGGAAAGTACTAGCACGCTGGATTTACAGCTCATCTTGCCACTGGAACTGGGGGCTTGGGGTGGTACTTCGCTCATCCCAGACCTGCAGGAGCCACAGCTGCCCCTGCCTACTGCCTCCTAATAGCAGTGGCACAGCAAAGGAAGTCTTGGGATTAGTACTATTTTGTGTGGGGAACACTGTTTGCAGTGAGTTGCATTAAGCACTGACCGTATGATGTGTTGGTTTCATGAAATGGGTTGATCTAGGTCCAGTTCTTAGTGAAGATGTCACCTCCTCATCTCTGAGACTCCTGTCATGTTTCTCTTGTCATTGCACTCATTGCACTGACTGTTGTCTCAGCTCTGGGATGGACAGGTAGGTGTGAGAGAACTAGACCTCTGATTCCCAGGGGAGGGAGTTCTTTGGCTTGATTCTAGTACTTTTGAGTTCAATCCCAGAACAGCTAGCGTACTAAGCTTAAGCTTGTTTCTAGAAGCTCAGAGGAGCATTGATTTAGACTACTGTAGTCTAGTGAAATCCATAAAAATGTCCCCAAATAAGGATGAGGATTAAACCTATAGTTTTCTAAAAGAGAAGAAGAAATACTGTACTCCCTGTGTAATAGACTTATTTTTAGGAATCCATTGTTGGGATGGAAACTCCAATGACAGAAAGAAAGCACTTTCATTGTGAACTCAATTTTTTCCTCCCTGTACACTGTGTCCTTATGCTAATTACATTGATAATAAGAAAAGTCATAGGCCAATTGAGTGTCCAACCTATTAGAATGCACATCAGAAAAGTTATAACACTGCAGATGAAACCATTCAAGGGCTGCACATGGAAAATAGCCCAAGTTTGAATGAGATGTTGAGGGAAAAGGGATAGCAGGAGTGGTGGTGATGGAAAGGAAGTGCGTCAGTCAGCTAAACGCAGCGTGACATCCTAAGCAGTCTATTGATCTCCTATTCAGAATTCATGCAGGGTGACTCCTTGTCATAAAACTTTCAGCAGCCAAAATCAATAAGAGATGTGGAGCACTGAATCTTGCTGCTTCAAAGTTGTACTTGAAAACAAACAAAAAAATCACTGCTACTCAAATGTCACCAGGGCACTGCTTGGTTCAGACCCAGCTCAGCAATTTCAATAAAGGCTTGCTTCCTGTTTTTCTTAGGGGAGTCCATCTGGAAAGTGACAAGAACTGGATTCAGCCATTTGACAGGGAATCTATATTCTTCCCCTCTTTGTTTATAAAGGAGGTTCAGGAAGAAAGATTAACTTAGATAACAAGAAACATTTACTGAGATGGAACTTGTCTTGTGCTGTGAATTTACCAGCATTCAGCAGTTCCGTGATGAAGATCACATGTATCAGCTGTGTGGCAAAATGTAAACGGGACTAAGAAACCCACCACAAAAAACTTAGATGATGTTCTCTTCAAAGACATACCCTCCCCATTACTGTGTATGCTGAGTTGCTCCTCAACTATTTCTTTGTCTGTCAATAAAGTTCAAGTCTAACATGTAACTCAGATAGGTCTGGCACTAGCTTGCAATGCGTATCTATGTCCAAGTCAGTGGAGTTTGGCAATGGATCCTATTTTCAGAGCCATGCTTGTCGTCATCTGTCCAGAGGAAGGAATGACATCAGCACAACTCCACAGCTGTAGTCATGGGGACTATCTGGAACAAGAGTTTCACATGCATACCAACACGTTACAGATCTCCTATTCTATCCTCCCTGTCTTTGCATCAGGTCATCCTAGAAATCTAGAAGAAATTATTGGAAATGCTTTCCCTTGTCCATCCAGTCCTGTGTGTTGCTCCCTGTTGTGGTTTAACTCTGGCAGGTAGCTCAGCACCACACAGCCGCTCACTCACTCTCCCCAGGTAGGACTGGGGAGAGAATAATGGGCTGAAATGAAGAGAGTTTATTAGTTAAAGCAAAAGCTGTGTGCACAAGCAAAGCAAAATAAGGAATTCATTCACTGCTTCCCATCAGCAGGCGTTTGTTCAACGATTACAAAGGAAGTAGGGCCCATCACACATAATGGTTTCCTGGGAAGACAAACGTCAAACTCCGAATGTCCTTCGCTTCCTCCTTCTTTACCCTAGTTTTTATTGCTGAGCGTAACACCATATGGCGTGGGACATCCATATGACAAGTTTGGCCAGTTTGGGTCAACGGTCCTGGTTCTGTCTCCTCCCAGCTCCTTGTTGGTAGAGCAGATGAGAAGTAGGAAAGTCCTTGGCACTGTGTAAGCACTTCTCTGCAACAAGTGAAAACATTAGTGTGTTATCACTGCAATTTTAATCAAAAATTCAAAACACAGCATCATATAAGCCTCTACAAAGAAAGTTAACTCTGTCCCAGCCAAAACCACGACACCCCCAAACACAAGTATTTTCACATGAACCATTCTTGGGAAAAGCTTCTCTGCCAGGTTGGACAAGCAACTTTCCATGAGCAATTTTCTCCAGCTTCCCAGTGCTTCCCTATCCCCAAATTGAGAAGCACTTTCCTAAGACCCAGTCTAAACCTCCCTTGTGGCCCTTTAAGCTCAGTATTTCCTGTCATCTCTCAAATGGCTTATGGAGAACAGATTGCTCACTCAAGTTACCTTTTACATATTTGAATGTTTTTGTCATGTATCTCGTTACTCTCTTCTAGTCTAAACAATGCTAATTCTTTCATTGTCTCCTCTGAGGTCATATTTCCCATATGCTTGTGCTTCAGTAAAGGTCACTAGCATCTGACATAGTCCTATAGCACAAAAGATTAATTCTGCTCCTGCATGGCTCTGAGCCCAATGGTTACCATCACTTTATTCAGATTGAAGGGAAGGATTGCTTTTAAAAGTCAATACAAAACCTGTGTGTTTGTTCCATTTCTAATCATTTCCAGAGCAACTGATGCTACTACAGATGAATGCCTTAGAAATACACAAATCAGGCAGCCAGACAAAGCAACAACCAGGGATTCAAGTGGGAATATGCAGCTCTAACTGATGAGCTCAGAAAGCATCTGTTGTGACAACATCATTCCTCTGTGGCAGATAAAGAAGCATGGAAAACCTGGAAGCAAGAGCAATAAACACAGACATCAATGAAAATTTTGTCTTTTACTTTAATAAGACATGAATGGGATGTTAGTTGTGCTGTAGGAGATGTGTCTTGGGATGGTACCACTAGGTAGCTTGCTCTATAGCTCTACACTGCTCAGTGCTTGAGATGGCTATAAACAAAGAACACAAATTGAAAATCCATTGAGAAGAGTATCAGCTTGCTTATGAAAAGCTCCATGTGATTATGAACAGCCTGTTTCTGATATCAAAAACTAACTTGTCTAGAGCTCTAGAGGCTCATTTATTACTTACACGTTGATTTTAGTATGTGTGCTTATGCGGATAAAGTGTTAGTACTGACTGGACAAGCAATGAACGAAACTTCTGCAATGCTTTACTAGTTAGGCTTGGAGCATGGGTAAACATTTTGACAACCACAGCTTCATTAAATATTTTTACAATTCATTAACCTGCTGATTCCCATCCTTATTGAAAGGAAAGAGGGGTAAGATTTTATTCTGTATTCTTTCCTACTTT
>VXAV01008540.1:841781-854042 GCA_013399715.1 Alectura lathami
ATCATCCTTTGTTCCAAGGAGACAGTTCATTGCTGACAGGGCTATGTTTTGTGGCCATGTAAACTCCATATGCATGTGTTTTTGACAAGCTGTCAGGACCAACCGTCTGGAGTGATATCTTGGCATTTTTTTTTCTCACTTAAAAAACCAGTCAGAGACAAACAATTTAATGATCATCTAGTAAAATGATGTTTTAGAATCATATCAGCAGGGAAATGAATGTGCTAAGAATGCTGTTAAGCCTACTTACCAGGCAGTGGAATAACTGAAGGTGTTTATTGGGGATTTGCCATGAGAACATTAACTGATTTAAGATGGTACTTCCCTGGGGGAAACAGGGTTTTGAACTTTGTTAGCAGAGAATTTTTGGACCTGGTGTAATTAGTTAGATATTTTCCAAAAATTAAAAAAATGGAGTGGCCTTTTCTGTGGACAGGAAATATTCACAAGAAAGCCAAACGCAGATTTCTTCTAAATGAGTACAAATGTATCCACTAAAGGTTTCTGAATTCAGGCAGATACAAGCGCAGTTCTCAGACAGAAGGTATGTCCCTCCCCCAGAACGATGCAATATCCTTAGCTATTTTTTTTTTTTAATACCTTGCGGTATTAACACCACCTTGGGGATGTTTCCTTCAGGGTAAGGCCATAGCATTGGCTACCCATGGAAACTGACTGTCACTAGCAAGTGCTCAATAAGCAATGGCAGCAAGAAATATTCATTTTCATCTGAGGCTTTCCAAGAATTCATGTTTTATCAATTAATAAATTTTAATTAACAAGTGCTACTGCACTAACTAATTGGTTGCTGTGCTATCAAGATCTGTGTCAGTTCATTCATGTCTTCAGTGAAGAATGAATACATCTTTCACAGCAGGGATTCAGTGTTCTCATTCTGTGCTTGCATAGCATCTAACACAACAAGGTCTTGAGTTCACTTTCTATCCGTTACTATGTCATAATTATTAGGGGAGAAAACAGAGCACTATAATTATCCCAAGCCATAATTTTGTTCAGGTATGAAAGTGAAGGTCTTTGCTACTTTTACAATATAGACTTTACTGTGTAAGTTAAAAAATAAAGCAACCCATCACATTTTTCCACAGCATCTTGAAGCTGTCCATTAAAATATGTCTGTTTAGGATCTGAAACTGAGGATGTTTAGCCTGAGAAAGCCCATCACAGCAAAGCAGTTGAGATGTGACAAAACAAAGGCACTGTGGAAACTGTTTTCCTTTGTGATTAACTCCACGTCTGTCCCCTCCTCAACCCTCCCACCTTGAGGTCTCTTGAAGCAGACCTCCTCCTGTGTCCCTGCAGGACAGAGGCCAGTGTAACCTTGGGTCTGAGTAGAAACCCAGAATCTGGGATGTGGATTTGACTGGACACCCAAATTCAGCATCTTCTGCAGGTGTCACTAAACAGGGACATGTTATAGCTTCAGCTATGCTGATGTTCAAGTATGCATTGCCAGTGACATTGCAATCCTTCAAGACCTTCAGTGGATGAGCCTAAAGGACTCTGCAACCCTTTGGGAGTTTAGGCTGCAGACAGCAATAGCAATTAATTGAATATATTTTGGAGAAATTTTTGTAGCAAAGAGCTCTCTTTAGTATCTACAGCATTGCTGGCTATTTTGTTTATGCATTGAGCATCTTATTTAAACAGCCTTCTTAATTTTATGGCACATTTTTTTCATTCCCGCTACTTCTGTTTATTCTATATATTACAAGCTTTTATGACATGTTTTACTAACGGATCTGAACTTTGAAAATGCTGAAACTAAAGACCTCTTTCATAGTTTATGTTTCCAATTTTTTTGTATTTGTTATCATTAATCATGGCTTCCTTCACAGGTGGTTTCTTTTATTACCTTATTATTGATGCGACCAAAGCACATTTTTTTTCCCTCTTGTACATTTAGTTTTCCCCATTTGAGTAATGCCTGTTTCATTTATAAATGACCATGCCTGCAAGGCATTGGGGCACTTAGATGAAAAATGCTGATGCTGAAGTCAGAGCTTTGAGACATTCATGTCTATTTGAGGTTAATTTAGGCAGCCTCCACAGCTCACAGATTTCCATCTGCATCCAGATCTCTGGGCAGTTGCGTTCTGCTTCTGGCATTGCAAATAAAAGAAGGAGGAAAAAAAGAGGAATGTACAAGAGTATAATGACAAAACATGTGAAGGGTCAAAATGGTCCTGAAGTAGTGTTTTTTTCTCTGTACACTGAAAGAATGATGTCTGTTCAACTTTGAGAGAAAATATAGTGCATAGACTTGATGAATGGGCATAAAATAAAGTATTATATATAGAAGATTAAATTGGCATTATTCTTGGCTTTTTTCCACTAGTGGAGAGGAGTCACTCCAGAGCATATTGTAGAGGACTATTTAAAAATACACTTTCTTTTGTCTCTGAAGGATGTAAATAACATTAAACAGTGAAACATATTGCCTTGACCTCCAGATCTCATGCACATATGAATCTTTGAAAAGATTCTATACATTTATTACAGTTATAAGAATTACAACACCAGTAAGTTACACTAACAAAACCCCAAATTCATAATTCCCCTCTGCAGTTCTCTAAGTTTTACTTAGTCCTCCTCGTGTGGAGAAAAATTCTAGAGAATTACAGGGAGATGACAGTGGATCTTACTGTACTTTGATGGAGCTCAGCTAGAAGGATTATTCTCATCAGCTTTGGTGACATGCTGGATCACAGAGAGAAGGAAGAGGCTGTGGTAGGACAGCCTGAACTCCAGCTCATGGGGGTGATAGAAGTAGTTTCTGCAGCTGCTGGAAGACCTTGACTAAGCTTGCTTGATCTGACAAGACAGAGTTGTGACACACAAGATTTTCATCAGTAGTACTCTTGTAGTCTCTTAAATACCTAAGAGTAAAAAAACACACAGTCAAAACCTAGGTCCCCTATACCAAGTTCCTCCTATAGCCAGCGAGACAAATTAGTGACCTACATCTCATTTATCCTTCACTCCCAGATCACTGTTCCATTCGTCTCGGTCACATATGAACACTGTTCCTCTCCTCCTGCTATAATTGCTGCTGAGTTCTGGGCCTGATCCGCCAAAATTGAAATAAATTCTCCTTTTGTCTTAGGTTTGGATCGCGATCTCTGGGACAGGAAAGGGAATTTAATCTTTAGATCACAGAAGAGAAAGAATAGAAAAGCAAAACTAGCAATAAATCTGGACTCTTTCAAGTGATGGCTGCTGTGGGAGTGTATCTCAGGCCCCTTTCTGCACAGATCTTTTTCTCCTTCCTTTTTCCTCTTTGGTCTAATTTGAGAAAAGCTGGTATTTTTCTCTCTTGATGCAGGAAGTGGCACATTTTTCATCTTTCAGCAGCGTACAAAGGAAAGTCATTAAAACAGCCAAAGACCATCAAAAGGCAGCATGGCAGGGCAGTAAAAATGAGTCCACCTCTGTCCCGGAAATAGCCCAATTTTATTTCCCACCTGCCATGTTGTCTTAACAAATAGGAACACCTTTGACCATATCCGCAGATCTGTGGGAAGAGCATTCCTTATTTCTCCACACAGGTTCAGCACAAAAATTGAGCTCAGCCTCTATGCAGTCAAGCTCTTTTATTTATTTTTTTTTTTTCCTTTCTGCCCCTTGTCCATTATTAATCAGGAGATTTATTATTGCTTGGGCTGGATTTTTATTGCGTTAGTTACTCAGGGTCAGCACTTGCCTGCTCGCAGAGCCTGCAGTAAAGAACCTGCCCTCTCCACTAGAGGTAAAATCTGATCCTAAATGACAACACAGACTAAAGATAAAGATATTTTCCCTTCTTCTTACTGTTACTGTATTTATCTTACTGTTACTGTATTTATCCTGAACAATTCTGTGAATGCTGGAGGATGTAAGCCCAGCCTGTGGCCAGTCAGTCAGAAACTTTCTTTTGGTGGGTACAAATTCCAATTTCATTATATTTTCTTCAAACTTCTTCAGTTAAAGAGGTGTAGATGTGTAAGCACACTACTAAGTTGTAATCCCATGTGCAAGGCGCCACGTAATATAATGTTTAGCTGAGGTATACTTCTTGGAGGATGTATCTAAACGTATTGAAAGAAATATATCCAGTATGAATAATGAAATACTATGAAATACAAAAATATTGTTTTAACTGGACAGTTTAAAACTGCATAACCTTGTGCTGACAACCTAGCCTATGTTGAAGTGATCTGGGCTGTGTCCTGCCATTGACCCAGGCTAACACTGAGCCACTCTATATCCTCTCCTCCCCTTCTCCTCTCCTGGCTTGTTGCTGTCTCCATTTGTATGTACACTGGGATGTGAAGGGATGCTGATTAGGCTATGCTGTAATAGAAGTAGCAGGTGGATAAAACAACAACAACCTTACATTTTTTTTTCGTTTGTTTATTTGCTTTACATGAGTAACTTTTTAATGCTCATGACTCTGGAGAGAAGTTTAAAAATCCTGGAGCTCAAAACCTGAAATCTAAGAGGCAAATCAAGCAAACTCCTCCTTTCTTCCTTTTTGAAACTGTTGGCTTTTGGAACATTGATTAGCAGTTTTACTGCAACTGCAGTCTAAAAAGCTGAAGTGAAAATCGTTTTTAGTCTAACTAAAAGGAAGTCTGTCTGGCCTTTGAATGGAAGACAAGGTCAGACACCTCAGTTCTCTTCTGCAAAGCTTGGACAACAAAGAAGGTGGCTTTGCACTGTTGTCTATCTTTGAGAAATTTCTTATCTACTGGGGAAGCCTACTTTGGGAGGATCCCTTTCCACCAGCCAACAACCATACCATCACAGCTGGCCTCACCAAAGCCACCCATTTGCAGAACTGGGACTTGGCAGCACTGATTTCCCTGGCAAAGCTGCACTGATCTACACGGCCTGAAGATCTGGCTTCCCAGTCACCCTGGTACAGTGCTGCTAAGGCTAGCAGGACATCTGGGTCTCCTATAAAGGACGAACACCTCCTGGCTATTTCTTAGCATTTCAAAGAGCAGAGGCATATGCTGCAGTTATGTAGTGCTGATGAGAAATTCCAGCACATGAAACCCTGTTTATAGCAGAACAAGTGCTAGGGCTTGCACATGCAATCCACAAGAGCCCTGCTGCCACTGCCTTTCCCTTGTCCCTGCCCAGTGACTGGAGATTGTGTCCTGCCCTGTCATTCTCCAGCCAGCCTGAGAGGACCAGGCACAACAGTGTTGTCAGCCAGATTGGCCATGACAAGTATCATATGCTTTACTGCACCAGTTAACTGCCTGCTTCTCTCACCAGTCTTGCTGTCATTCATTCTGAAGAGCACATGCATTAGCATCTTTTTTAAAAACTGAGAAAGCAATAGTCAGGTTTGCCAGGTGTAACTGTTGTTCAGTGAGAGGAGGGATATGCAGTCTTTCCTTTACACATGAGAGGATCGTCTCTGTCCCCTCTCTCCTTTTTGCCACCTGTCCTCAATGTGTCATACAGTGGCTATTAAGGACTTCTTGTAAATAATTTCCCCTCAGTTAGAAGATGCCCCAGAGCTCACATTACTCACACTTGTCAAAACTGAGGAAAGATAGTAAAATATCCCTCTAGTGCCATGAGGCTTTGCGCTGGCCTTTCTCACACTGTTGTCAGCTAAAAGTACCCTCTAACTCCACGTTTCAGGATGAAGTAGATTGTTGCATGCCCCAGAAAGACTCCGGAGACCTATTCCTGCTCCTCTAAGCTAGAGGGACTTGTAGGACGGACCAAATTTTACTGCCACACAGTTTTGCACATGTTAAGACCAATCTATAAAACTTACTATTTGTTAATGATCCAGCTCATCCAGGAGCTCACCTGAGATCTGCTCTGTCATCTCTTAATGGGAGTGATTTCCATTTCTGTAATTTATCAATGGACAGATTAGTTAAGACACACAGAGCCTTAATCTGTGCATATGGAAGTCACAGGCGGTTGTTAGGTGCCTGTGATGAGTCAGGTGCCTAAATACTTTGAGGGCATCTAAGGTGTGCGCTTGTTCAGGTTAAAACATTTTCTCAACTGCATAGCTACACAGCATATGGTGCATTTTACCCTTNNTACACAGCATATGGTGCATTTTAACCTTCATCACAAACAGCCTTGTGAGAGAAGGCATGGGTAGGACTCCTGTTATTCTGTGCCAATAATACTATATAATACTGTATAACTAACAAATATATTTCCTCTCACGGGGCTATTAAGTAGCTATTTTACTCTGAGGTTGATCCTTAGGACATGAAACTTACTGTCAAAGTGTTATTATTGCTAAACATTAGTGAAGAGATTTCCTTTCTGTAAAGTATCCTCACTTCTGCCCTGAGTAAAGAATCTCAGTAAAGCATTGCACGTCACTCTTCAGCCCTGCCATCCAGGCACTGCCAGCCAACACCACCATGAGACACCCTGGTGTCCTTGCACCCTTGCCATTTTTAGTTTGAACTCCATTGCAGCTCAGACTAAGCTCTGGTGAATTTCATTTAACGGTAGTTCAATCTTAACTCCTTCAGCTCATCTTGCCACTGTCATTTTGAGAGTAAAAGCACCTCTCACGAGAGAAGAAATTGTATCCCCACAGCTACAAAGCAGAGACAGGAGAGGCTGTTGGGACAGTACAGCCCTGCTCTGATGAGTCAGACACTCCTATTTGCTAGTGAGGAGGCTGCAGCTCAAATAGGAAATAGCTCACTGCTGAATCAGTGCTCTCTACTAAGAGATCATGGTTCAATCTGTTTATGCTTGTTAGAGAAATTAACACTTCATTACGACCTGTCTTTAGCAAGATGAGACATAATCACCCCACAGGGACTTTGCCACTTTCCTACATCAGGACAGCAATGTTTACAGCTCTTGCACTTCCAATGTTCAGTGCAACAGGAGTTTTGCTGCTTCACCATCTCATAATGACAAACCCAGACTCTTTTCTCTGCAGCCCTGCCTCAGTGTCAAGAAAAAGACACAGGCTTTTGAGTGGTACATGAGCTGGGGCTGACTTGTTGCTTAATCAAGGTCTCCACATTTGTTATTCCTGCTGTGATCCTGGGGGAAGTACTGGTTACATCCAACATAGTGCATTAATCAGGGCAGACTAGGAAGTTCCATTATAATTCTGTTATAGCAAACTTCCCCATTTTGCAAGCTGTCATTTTCACTAAATTAGATATGCAGGATGAAAGAGCACAGTACTCCCAGGCAGACATCTCTGGTACTGGATGCCATCAGAGTATGCTATAATACGCTGCAAATAGCTTTGGCTAAGGTTGTAGTGTTGGCATATACGGCTCAGATGTTCACAGTGTGGATGGCTAAATTTGGGAGGAAACTCTTCTATTGTTGGGCTGCTTGATGAGAGGTGAGACTGGTAGGTTGTCTGCAGAACTGTGATTGTGCTGAGCCGTGAACAGCACCTCGGGTCATGAGCAAGAGAAGTTTCTGGATGGGGCTGTCTGTGGGCCCAATTACTTCCCTTGCATTGCTCCAGTGCGTGTGCCATGATGGGTCCAAGGGCTGACTCTTCTGATTTCACAAGTCCTGGCTCTTCTTGGTTTCACAAGAATTTATGAAACCATCTCTACAGCATGATGTTAATATGTTGTTAGATAAAGCAGACAGGGTGTGCTTTATTCCCATTCTTTTACAGGCACTTATATATGCAGCAGCCAGCTCTTCGCTGTACCAGTCTGCAGCAATGGCTGGTGCCAAGCAAAGGTAACAGCCCTCAGGATCCCCATCAGCACTGAGGACAGGAATGAGAAGACAAAACAAAG
This sequence comes from Alectura lathami, assembly GCA_013399715.1. Taxonomy (NCBI): domain Eukaryota; kingdom Metazoa; phylum Chordata; class Aves; order Galliformes; family Megapodiidae; genus Alectura; species Alectura lathami. The sequence continues at coordinate 849,563 of VXAV01008540.1, forward strand.
CTGGAAAAATAAGGCTAGGTTTACTTCTGAAGGCAAGCAGGTAAATATCCATCAATACGGAAGAAACACAGGACTGGGGCAGAGGCAGAGACACAAGTTCATCAGCATCTGCCCCTTTTTGGTGTGTGAGGAAGACTGGGAGAATTTTTTGTCATTAAGACAATGTGGGGCTTTGCAGGTTCCTAGGAACCTCCACACTGATTTCAGCAGGCCCCTGGTGCTCTGTGGCCTGTGATACTGCCCTCTTTCCTACAGCTCTGGTCATGACCTGTTCCCCATACACACTGCAGTCCAAACTCACAACCCCTTGTATGCCACCCTAGCCCTTTCCATCTCCTATAGATGTATCTCCTAAAAACTCCTACTGCTGCAGTGAGGACAACATGGTTCAGACAGAAACAGGAGGAAGCTGGGTAATATTCTACTTGAACACATATTCTCTGGAAGTGGGATTCCAGGGACATCTGCATGCAGGAAGATACAAACCAGGGTCTGGATGCAGCAGAACAAGGAAGATAATGAGTGGAGAAAGACAAGGATCAAAGGCAAAGACAGACCAGACTGTGCTTGTTTGCCATCCCTAGCACCTATTTGAGAGCTGAGGGAGGTGAGGTCTGTCTTTATTTATGCTCTTGGCATTTTGTTATGTTCCTACTGCCTGTCATGGGGTATTTCAGTAATCAAGAGGTGGGGTTTCCAGGCACAGCTACAACATAAATGATAATAACAGAGCAGGATTTCAGAGTTGATGGTCTAAAAATTATTAGTGCCTAGTGTTAAGAAAAAAGCACCCACAGAGCTGAGCAGATTTGTTTGGGTGTGTAACCCACCTGTGGTTTTCAGCAATGACTACCTTGTTCCAGCTGTGCGCCTCCAGCTAAGAAGCTCTAAATTATTTACTAAGGCAGCAAATTAAAGCCAAGCAGCACCAGCACCTGAATGCTCAGTAAGTCATACATAAAACATGCCTTCTTTTGTGAGGGCATGCCATGCTGGCAGAAAGCAAGCTGAGGAGGAAAGGCTCCTGGGAGGTAAGTGAGTGGCAGGGGTATCTTCAAGAGAGCTGAATAACAAGGGGAATGATTCAAAACCAAGTTTCTCAGGTGTCCTGTGAGTTAGTGTGATTGGAGAGAAAAAGAAAGTAAAAGAAGAGAAGCAGCATCACTTTCAAGGATTGGCAGCAAGTATTGGAAGTGAGAATGGAGAAAATGTTTTCTTTCATTGCTTCCTCCCAGGTATGTTTTCTATGCATATGGAGTATGGCTAGAAAAGCCTTTGGTTTCTGAATGATGAAAATCAGCAGGAGCATTAAGTAGCCCTGGTCATCTGCAGGGGAATGAAATGTGCTTTCAGCTCCACAGCCCCCTGCCATGCTTTCCTCTCCTGATTTTAAGTGTGCTGAGCTCTAAACCTTTGCTCCAAAAGCAGTTATGTCCCTAGAGCAAGCAACTCTTAGCTATGCTAGTCCTTGATGCTCTTGCACATCTGAGTGAAATTTTTCTTAGGGTTAATAATGTGAGGATTTTAGTCTCCTCAGTCATATGAGAAAGCTAAGGAGTTGCTTGGATTTCTTTAAACTCTTTATCCTGGTAGAAGTCACTTAAATTTTGGCTGAGTTTCTGGGTGGAAGCAACTCATTAATTTCTCTCTTGAAATAAGAAGTGAAGTGTCCTTTCATCTGGACAAGGTTTCTCATGCGCTTTCATGAGCAAATACTTCAATGAGAGCTCTTTTCAGACAAGCTTGTCTTGGTGCCAGGCAGATTTTTGCGCTAACCTTGTAAACCAATCTGAAAGATGGCCAAGCATTTCTACTGGCTGTCTAGCAGGATGCAGATTGGCACAAAAGGTCTGATTTACTGGTGCAGGGGGTCTGCTATTTATCTCTGCCATTAATTGCCTGCCTAGCAGCTAGTGCAACATTGCCCTGGGGTTTATCTTCATTTCCCTTTGCTCAGGAAATATTAAACTATAGGGGCTGAAACTCCTCAGCAGAGTGTGGATGTTTAAGTGGAATTTGCTCTCCAGTCTGAAGGTGCCAGTCCCTGACTGGGACAGACAGGCCCCTTCCACCCTCACAGTCCTCAGGATAATGTCCAGCTTGTCCATGTGATGTGATGTTGTCTGGGGAAGGCATTTCCCTGCTGTGTATGGGTGTTGTGTAAGAGAGTGTGACAGCAATCTAAGGAGTTCTCTGTCTGGAGGCTTCCCGCAGATGTTTTGATATGGAAGAAGGCTTCACGAAAAGGAAAAGAGTAGAAAATCCTCTCTATGTGCAAAGGGAATAGAGAGGAGAGTTACCAAACTCTGCTTGTCCACAGAAGTTGAGAGGCAGATTCTTTGTAAGCCGTTTCTGAAATACTGTGTCTGTATAAGTCAGTCAGACTTTGGGCCCTCTTTGTCTCCAAACCTGGCTCTTGCAGGGATAATTGAGCATTAAGCAGTTAATTGAAACACTGTTTTATATCAATAAGTATATTGCTGCTTCACTTATTAGAGAAACGTATAGTTCAATTTGCGATGCCATCTCAGGATCACGGGGAAGGCAGAAAGCTGTTTACTGTCACATATGTCTCCTGGTTTTAGGAATGCAATTTGTTATCTCCAGTACAAGCAGTTGGTGGGGTGATGTCTGGAGACCTCTTTCATCTAGCAACTGGATAAGAAAACCTCAGAGGATCTGTAAGACCTTCATTATTCAAATCTAGCACAAAGGTACAGCCTTGACTTCTTCTGAAAGTGATCAGAGAAAAACAAGGGAAGAGTAAACTAATGACGAATTTGAATTCATTTCTGTAGATAACTTTGAACAAAGTTCCCTTGGGCGGTTCAGCACACTTGGTGCTCTCTGCTTCAGGGCACACTTCTGCTGTATTTCCCCATAGTTTCAAGTATTCCAAATATCTTGAACTGAAGACGCTGCACTGCTACAAACATTTACCTGAGCGAAATGGACAATACTGTGATTTGTGACTACTAGATCTTCTTCCCCAGACCTCCTATGTCCAAAGTCATTGAAAATAAATAACAATTTAAACATTTCTGTATATCCCTTCCATACTTCACTAATGCTTTTCCTTGCCATGCTGTGTGCAGTGTTTTCATTTGTACTCAAGAGTCTTCCTCTGTGCTCCATCTACAGATCTGACTCTCAGTTATCTCCAGTGGGATAACTAATCCTTGCTGTGATACAGAGCTGTCTGTAACATCCTGGTCTACTTTGTCACTAGGATTATTCCAGACTTAAGCAGCTAGAACCAGAATGTTGGCATTGGGTTATCTTCAGAATGGGTGCATTTTGACTGCAGGAATGCCAAACTGAGTCTGTAAAAGATTTGTGAGTATGAAATATCTATTTTCTCTATGATGGAGTTTAACACATTTCTGATGTTGAACTCAAGTTGCTCTGTTCTGTATTAAAATTCAGATGCTACAACATCTGGCCAACATCAGAGCTTGTCTAAACATATACTGTTCATTGGATGCGTCAAACAGGACAAATTTTTAATCCATAATGACTGTTGCATTTCCCATCCTGCAGCTCACTAATTTCTCTTTGTCAATAACTTGTAACATTCAGTTTGTTGTCATTCCACTTACTACTACTCTACACTATAGCAAAAGAAGAATTTCAGATAAATGTGGCATCACAGTTTAACCATTGTCAAGGTCACACTAATTGTGTTGCTCTGCATTTTCTTTTTTTTTGTTTAGCAAAGTGGACACTGAACTATCTTTTAGTTCTAGCTTTGGAGATAAAAGTGTATACAGTTCTGAAATATTTTGAGGAAGGCAGTGAGGGGCTCCTGGAGATGCATTACTCTGTTTCTCCTGTTACAAATGTATTTAGCCCCTTTGCCTTGTTTTAATCTTAATGATTGTCCTGTCCAGGTCTCCTGCTCTACTTTTATAAGCCAGTAGAATTACAGCTTGGTTTATAGGCCATTATTCCTGATGGCTCCTTTCATTTTTAAGGCAATATATAAGCTTTGCAAATGCAGCTGCTGTCCAAATGCCCAGGTAAAAAACTCTGAGCTGTTTTTTTTTTTTTTTTTTTTTTTTGCTAACAGAAAAAAGATTCTTAAACTATGAGACCAATCTGATATTTTCTTCTGCTTGTACTTACCATAGGGAATTAATCATGGAGTGCAGAGAAGTGATGGAAGGACAGGGAAAATGCTCTGCCTTAAAGAATGTCTTTAATTCTTAGTTTGCACAAAGCCTGAGATCTAGCCAGGAAGGTAATGTTTAAAAACCTGCATCTTCAATCTGCTCCTTTTCCTATTTCTAGTAGGCTTTCAATCACACAAACACTCAGTGATGTCCTTTTCTCTGTCTTTGTTTTTTAAGAGCTGCTTTGCAAACACATGGGAAGGAAGAGTTGGCCATAGCTGTAACTCTGACAGGATTCATGTGGATGAACGTGTGGATGAGATACTAGCATGTTTTTTTTTTTTTTTTTTTTTTTTTCTCCCTCCTCT
>VXAV01008540.1:861482-885322 GCA_013399715.1 Alectura lathami
GGATCTGTTCTGAGATTGCCCCTTTTCATGAGTTTGACTTGAAGCAGGAACTTTCCAGTGCCTCTAAACTGGAAGCCACTGTCAGAAACATGACTGTGTGCTTCAAATGGGAGGGTAACATGCAAGCCACAGTTGTATAAAATTTCCTTAACCCATTGGCTGCATGGGTGGAGCCTTTTGCTGTATGAATCAGGCTAGGATATCAGAGCTTTCCAGAGACTGTGACTTGGGGAAATCACTCCTGTTGCATTGGGCTACAGCCACCTCCGTTGGTGAAGAATGTTTCTTTTGGTTTGTGTGGAGAATGGGCCTGTTGGTTCAAACAAGCTAGCCTAATGCTGTGCTGCAGCTTGGCACATCACGTGGTGAAAGCTCCATGAACCAAATGACGGCTTTCAACCGCAATGAGTGAATATTGACCTTTCTAGAAAGAGCTCAGTGCTGGCACACAAAGCCATTCAGCATGTGTCACCATTCATGCTTGCCTTCATCTGTCTCCCCAGGCTTCTGTGTCAGGGTTGAGATATACAAACAAACAAACAAAAAAAAAAATCCATGTATATATATAGTAGTATTCTGTGCTAGGATATTTTATCTTGGGAATTTGTTATTCTGGTTGATTTCCAGTAGTCTGGATGTCATGGTCCTTAAAGCACTGTCTTAACTGGGTCATTTTAAAATAGGAAAGAAGAAAAGAAAGAAAAGGAAAAGAAGGTAGAAATAACTTTTACCTACTTGTTTCGATATGAAGAAGCTATACTTACTTTCATCCTGCTATTAGTCCAGGTTCTTAATTTTTTATTAATCTTAAGGTGTACTGAAGATGTCTACAGTATATAGATAGGCTTTTTTTCCTGAGCATACGTACTAACCTAAGTAAATTATATACTTAAACCCTGGATTGGAAGGTATCATGAATGTATTTCAAAGCATGGAGATGAAGTTGTTATTGGAATATATATAGTGAAGTATCATATGTCAATATTGTCTGTTACAAAATGCATGAAATAGAATATTTCTATAAAGTGCTTAAACTCATATATATTCTTATGTTCAGATTTTTTTTTTTTTTTTTTTTAAACTGCACTGTCTTTGTTACATTAAGAATGACATTACTTACAAACTTAGCTAACTAAATTTGCTGCCTGTAAGCTTTTGGGCAAGGGACTTCACCTCTGAACCTTGGGCAGTTTAAGATCCACAAAGGATCTAGCAACACAAAACATAACATGGTGTAGGAAACTCACCCCTTCTCCTTGTTGTAGCTTTCTTTTTTTCAGATGATAGTGATCCTGAACTGGAATGATGGGTTTGAGATTTTTATTTATTTTTAAATTTGCTTTTCTAGCTCACACCTAGAATTTGCTAGCTCAGCCAGCTAATTTCACCTTCTCTTTTCTGCATTCTATTAAGGAACCTGAGTGTCTTTGGGGCACTGTGACATGTTGAGTTAAAAATTACTATAATTACTGTGATCCCTGTGGAATTTGAAGTGTCTGCAGTTTATGCCTCAAGGGGCTTGAATCCTTGGAGAGCCTATTTTCTGGGACAGCAAGAGCTGTGAAATATGCAACTCTTGATTTGCACTCAAGATCAGAGTCTGATTTGTATAGTTAAATAAAAAAATGCTGATTTATACAATTTTGTTCCTGGGTCATAATTATGGTCTAGAATTAATTGAATAGCCTGGAGGTTTTACTACTGTACATGGTAATGATTACTAAAAATTGATTCTCTCCTATATTTCTTTATTAACTTATCTGAAAATGACATATCATGAAGAACAGCTTTAAATATTGCTATGCTGAGCAACTTTGTAAATTGCTATTCAAGCTGTTTGTATTTTTTTTTTCTCCCTTGACTTTTTAGGTAATTTATTATTTTATAAGTGCCTGAGCTATAAGTCTAACCAGAAACATGATTTCCGTCCCCCTCTCTCCTCCATGTTTCTACCTAAGAACTTTTCTTGGCTACCCTTCAGGATCAGATATACAGGCCTTCTTAACAGAAGTGTTGGACTGCACACTCAAAACGCAAGGATCTTTCATGCCCAATGACTTATAGTGTCACCAAGCTCTCCTGGGCCAGCTAAGCATGGGCTGTGTATACAGGAGAGCAGCTGAGACTCAAACTACTTTCGGCCACTTTGAAGCTGGCTTTTTTAGCATAGTCAGACTCTGGATGGAGTGAGTTAAATGCACAGCTACAGGCTGAGGCCTTTGATACATTGTTACCTTTGTTACTTTTTAGTGTTCATTATTATTAGGTCAATAGAATTCTCTGACCAGGCCCCTAAATATGGGCTTTATGCTTATGTGATGTAATCACTCAAGGAGGAGTTCTGCAAATGCTCTCTCTCACTCAGGTGGATCCACTGGGAAAAACATAGGAGGGCTTCACTCCTGTCCATCAAACTCTGGGAAACCTTTGAAAGACTCCAAGAGAGGCAGAACCACTCTGAGGCTGAGACAAGATGCAGACTGATTACATGGAAATTCTCTAGAGGAAATAGTTGAGGGTAACATCAGTTCCTCTGAAATTATAACACAAACTATAAGGGTGGACATCATGTTATTGCTATCATTTTGTTAGTATACTCATACTTTAAGTTTTGCTGTCTACATTGGTATTTGTTCTCATGCTCTGAAAAAGCATATTCTGAAAAGGCTTCTCTTCTGGCTTGTCCAAAAGTTTAATTCAGATATAAGTTGACCATGACAGAAGGAGAAGAAACTCATTATCTTCAACAGCATTTTTTCAAAGATTACTGTGTCATAGAAAATGAAATGAGAATCCTGCAAATGTATTGAAAATTAGACATTTGACCTTGCTTTGGCAATTTCTTTTTTATTTTATTTTATTTTTTTCCAGTGAATCTTCCTAATCAAGATACTACTTGCATTTCCAGAAGTTAGCATTTTCCAGCTAGTAAATAGTAGCAAAACTATTATTTTACTGGGAAGTTTCCATCTAGTTCTTTGTGTTGAATAGTCTATCTAATCCTTAAGAAAAATGAAATTTAACTGTATATGTTCTAAATCCTAGAAAAGGATAAAAAGTGAGGGAAATAGTCCATGTTTTTTGTTGATCTAGAATAACAATTATAATTCGAGCTCTCTTGGTATCAGTTAGACAAGGGAAGAAATGCCTTGCATGTAACCTCAATGCAATTTGCTTTAGTTGCCGCTCAAAGGTGATGAATTTTACTGTATCCTTTACTTCTAAAAGTTATCTAAGTCTTGGCAAATGCTGGTGGCTGCCAGCAGCAGCAAGTCAGACTTGCTGCACTCAAGTCGGTCATCACTCAGAGGCCAGGACATCATACTCCCTCACCTTACCAGTCACCAAAATGATAGGTGGCTGATCATGGCCATTTCTCACTTAGCCCAGAGCAGGGAGGGCCTTTTGCAGGATCTCTTCTGTGACAGCAGAGCCCTTCCAGGTATGTCCGTTCTCTCCACAGCGTCTCTCTCACTGATGACACCGCTGGGGAGGGCCTTTTCATTCCCTCTCAACCCTGGTATTTTCACAACTTCCAGCTCCAGTCACAGGAGCTAATTTCACGTAACATCTTGAAGGCATCTTGTTACTTGTGTATTTCTCACCATCTGGGACTTGCTGTCTGGTGCTTCCTTGGCTCCATCAGCTGGAGCTGCTCATGGATCATCCACCTTTTTATTTCAGTTAGTTCCTCTGAGAAGAAATGTGCTGGGGTAAAGTTAAAGCGGATGCCCAACGCTATCACTGGTGTTTACTTTCACCAGAGACATCCGACATCACATTGGAGAGAAAAGACTATCCATGGTCCTTCACTTTTACAAAGAGAGTTCAAATGTTTTTGCCAGCAGCTGCAGAGACCTGGTGATGTTTTGATGACCTCTGATGACAGGGGGGAAAATGTGGTGTGTGTGGTACAGCTGAGCCTTCCTCCTGCATTCTCAGCCTAGAGAGACGGCTCGGTATGAAGTAAGAAACTTTCATTCCCATTTACACCAGAAAAGGAGCAGTATGTGAAGGAATACTCTTTTTAATAGCTGAACAAGCAGATATAAACCAAGACTTAATTTCTTTCTGAGATGTTCATAGAAAATTACTCCAATTTGTCTTTCTGACATGAAGAGAAACTTCACACCAATTATTTAGGCTTCCCCCCATCAATGCTGCCTCTTTCCTCTTACTAGCCCCTCTTAATTCTGCTGCAGATTTCCTGGCTCTAGAGATACACAAGGGAAGCACAGCAATAGCATTTTTTCCCTCGTGTTGTTATTCCCTCTGCTTTGTTTTATATAAATGTACAAGGATGTCTCTGTTTATAAGTTTTAGTGCTCTGGGCAATGTTAGAATTCAAGCTATCAAACTATTAAGGATCTGACTCTGCAGAATGTTTCAAAAAGATGCCAAGATATTTTTGTGTTTTGTGATAGACTTGGATGGGTGTGGAGGACATTCATCCCTTCAGGCAGAGCTGAGGATCAGGCCCTAATTGGTGTTAAATTTAGGACAAACAGCCACCAGTGTTTAGCAAGAATATGTGTTTGCTCGAGAAGAAGCAGCCTCATGCTGTGTTGATTGATGCTGATTTCCATTCCATTATTTCTGGATGTGCGCTACATGCCACCGAGAGGCCAATTATCAAAGGTTGTTTAAAAGACACATCTCTGAGTGTTGAGATTCATCATTAATTCAGGGGTTTATGCTTCTGCCTTTCCTGAGTTCTCTATTCCACCCACAACAGATGTGCTTGCTTTACGTATATTTCTGACTTTCCACCTGTGGATATTGTCCTTAGCTTCTTATGGAACTTGGTTTTGTGCCTCACAAAGGATTACACCATGTTTGAGAGCGTTTTGTCCTGTGAAACATCATAGGTCTCAGAATCACAGATCCGGGCTCAGGAAAAAACTGTCCACAGCAGTAGCTTATAAAGTAGGTGATGCTCCTGGAGAAGATACAGGGAGTACTATTCCATTAGTGGTTTTCCTTTCATTTCCATTATATGGCATAGATAAGTTGCTGGGTACCCAGTTTAATAACATAATTTCAAAACAGTGAATGGAACTGAATATCAGTTTCAATCTCTGTGAACATTTATCAGCAAGAATTTTAGTGGGGTTTTGGGGGCAACAGGAATAGCTTCTGAAGGCTGCTCCACACTGTCATTCCTTGTAGAAGAGGCATGGACCAGCCCAAAGATGAGTCACATGAGCTGTTAATGTAGGAGGTATCCCAAATCAGCCAGCCAAAAACACAGGGTCACTCCACTGAGGGCTACATCTGCTGCTTGGAGGGGTATGAGGAGGAGGACTATGGAGCGGCAGGGCCACTGGCATCGACCTGCGCCAGGCAGACTGGATCAAATTGTCTTGCTTTTCCACCCTTGGCTCAGACCTCACTGTGTTCCCCAAGCTCATCAAGACCTAATTAAAATTTAGCATTTATCCAGGTCTCTGCACATGCTAACTAATTAATAGTCACAATGCCATGATGGGGAAGATGAAAACAGCATTATTGTCCTAATTTTACACGTGGGGGCATAGAAGCAGAGGGGGATGCTGAGATGATATTAAAGTGCCAAGCTCCCAAACTCATAGAATCTGCCCCAGCTGTCTTCTTTAATACATGGTCTGGATCTATGCCTATAATGAGCTATCCATTGGGTTTTCAAGACGCTGACCTTGTTGTAAGCCCCAGTTGCAGTCCACAAATGTGGAAGTGTTCACCTAATCTGAGAGTGACTCTGTCTTTCCAAATTGCAGTCTATCCCTAGTGCACCCAGTTTCATTCTATTCAGGTAGCTTCATTATGTCTTTAAATGCAATGCTATCAACTTGTGATCAAAATCAATTCAGATTCCTTCTGGAAAAGTCCCTGGTTCTGGTTTGAGCCTACAGGGAAGACTTTTGTGGTACGGAAGAGAAATTAAGTGACTCAAAGAAATTCCTTTTAAAGGTACTTCCATAAAATTGAGAGAAAGGGATTTTTAAGCCTATTTAATAAATTATTATTAGAAAGAAATTCATTCTGTTCTACTCGCAAGATTATCTAAAGCAAACTGTAAAACTATATTTTCTAATAACTTTTCATATTAAAGGACTTTGTTATGTATCAATCTTTCTTTGCCATTGTCACAGGTCACTCTGAGTAGAATTTGCCCTATGCTTCTGTCTGCTGTCAGTAGACAGTTTCAGAGCAAAAATCATTACTTCCAAAAATTAAGTCAGTGAAGTGAATTGCACCTTAAAGAGAGTTCTAATTTCCTCTGAGGACCAAGAGTGAGCAAAGGGAAGCTAGTTCAGATAAAGTAGTCTATGTTACAGTCTACAGATGTTGAGAACTGGATGAGATGAAACCTACCTTTTATTCTTTTCTCCCTGTATTGAAATGTGTTGCTGATTTCCTGTGCAATGTCAGGAGTTGAGCCAGTCAGCGTCAATCCTTCCACGGACTCTTTACCAAGTCCTTAGGATCTCTTCGTGAAAATCAATCACATGCATTGGGCTTAAGCTTTCTCCTTCGTGTTTTAAAGGGTCTAGTCCCATGCAGGAATATTCCCAGGCTGAGTTTTCTATTTCCAACCCCGCTCCCTGTATTGCAAGTTCATAAATTTCTGAGGTATCCTTGGGGTTCACGGTTCCCACAGAGCAGGGATGTGAACCTTGTAATAGCACTGCTGTGAAGTTTTGGGTAGCTAATGATCACATCCCACAGCCACGAAGAGGCTGCAGGCTCACCTGAGCTTACCGGTGGCACTTTCTGAGTATCTAGCAACGCTGTCATACTCAAATAAATAAGTATCCTCTAAACACAGAGGTCATTGCCATAATAGGTCTCTAGGGCTTTACAACGCAGTTTTATTACCTTGCTAAATATAGTTGCCTGGTTCTTATTTGCCCAAGAGAACTAACATATTATTTAAGGGCTATTTTCTTTTTTGCTTGCCAGGCAGACTGTATGTGTGTGTGTGAGTGCATGTTTGTGTGTATATAGTGTATTGAGCAATTTTGGTGGCTACTTGCCAAAGCAGATAATAATGTTGTAGCTTTAGTGCCTGTTTATTTCTCCCCTCTCTTCTCCAGCCCCATCTCTCACCTCTCTATTGATTTAGTGCAGCCAGTGAAGTTTTACAGCCTGCATTTAAGGAGGCTGCTGCTTGAAATCCGTGAGGGGCTGCTAATCAGAACTAACTGCAAGCTTCAGGTGCAGAAGGCATCTCCATCCTGGCCTGTTGGCTTAAGAGAGCATGAAGGGCTAATTTCATGGCTGATAAAGCTTTCTGTCAAGAAGGCCTCCCAAACAAATGAACATTGACTTTTCTTTACAAGGGATATAAAAACGGTCTTTTATCACAACTGCCTGCTTATGCAAGGTAAGAATTCATATCCCTGCTGGGCTACCACTAACCACCTGGGACTATTGGCAGCTTACTGAGTTGCCCAGGTAAGGTTTCCAAAAGGATTTCAGAACCTAATTCATCTTTAAGCTCTAACTTTCCTTTTGATTTTCTGTGTATTTTTAGTTTTCGATCCGGAGGTGACGTGAACCTGTGCCGGATCATCCACAGGCTTTACAACAATTCCCTTGGCATTTCCTAGGCTTTTGACCACCTAAATAGGAACTGGGCGCCTAAATCCCTTTCAGAATCTGGATCGTTATTGCTTCTGCTCTTTTGGTTTGCCTATTTAATCCTTCCCTCTGTGTTTCATCTGACCAATCTCATGATATCACCTGCACTCTGAGCACAACCCTTGTTTCCCTGATCCGCCAGGAAATTGGGCCTTGACTTGTGCTGGAAGGGAGTGCCCACTTTCCATGTCTTCTGAAGAAAATAATATTGATTATTTCAAATGACATGGCTTGAGGGTCTTTCTGTGAGAGGGAATTATGCCAACTTGATATCATTCAGATGTCCTTCTTTCATGCATTAGGAGTTTTCTCCAACGGAAGTGGATGCCATTTCTTACAAGTATCATGTAGCAAGTGGTTAAGTGTGTGGTTAAAGGCTGATGCTTTCAAGAAAATCATTTACTTGCATAAAATTAAGCAAGTGCTTACATACTTCACAGAACATGGCCTATCAAGCTTTCGAAAATGGTATCATTTTTCTTTCATTCTTTCATGTTTTGATGAAATGTCTGTATTGCTGGCTGAAATCACATTTCAAGGACACACTCTTTGCTTTTAATAGTGAGCTCACAGAGTTTCTCTTTAAGTTTCTCAAAGAGAAATGTCTCCTCCAAATCTTATCCTGATCTCTGCTAATCTTAAATCCATCTTTCTTATATGAGTGTTTTTAAAAGATCCTCTTAGGGCTGGTTTGCGACACGAAGGTTATACTGCAAGAGACACATTGGCTGGGACCCCTAGTGGAGGTCTGATTTATTCTGCCAACAGGACTTTTTCATTTGTAGATAAATTACCCGTCTGTATTACAGACACTTTTCCATCAAAATCTGCACTTAGCCAGTGTAGCTTCATTTACACAGAGGGGGTTTGCCAGCAGAATGATGTCTATGCATGTTGCAATTTTATTTTTCTGGCAATTTGTCAGCATATCTGAATGCTATAATATGGACTTGGCTTTCAGATTAGGCTGTTGAATGATTCTGTCAGCCAGTAGTAAAACATCTGAAGTTTTACACTACAAATCCACAGGGATCACTGTGGTCTTGTACTTAAGGCAGTAGGCTTGGCAGATCCAGCTGCACACCAGCGAGTTTGGGAGTAGGGATCAAAGGCACTGGATGTGGTGCAGACTGTATATTATTGGTATTAGAAACTGGTGTGCAGTGCCTTCACCCTGCCAACCTCTGAGTCACCTGTCTCCAAGTGAAACTTGCATTTAATTGCCTGTCAAGTTGGTTTTCTTGCCATGCTTCTTGAATGGCAAGCTTACATCAGGACTTTTTCCCAGCTCTGTCTGCATATTGGTGGTGTGGTATGCATACCTGTTCCTCAGTACAGACAGAGAAAAATTCATGTCACAGTGGCAGACAGTTCTCATAGGATTAGATGCAGACTTTGCCAAGACCTTTGGGATGCTGTGGAAGAGCAGGCAGCAGTTCATTTAAAATATCACACACCTGACAGTTTTTAGAATGTTATCTATGTATATGAAAAACTGTGCCAAAACAAGCTTGGATTTCTACTGCATTACACAGTATTGCTGTTAATGAGGGATACAGTCACAGGTAGTAATTATAGTTAGTGCTGTCAAACAGCATTTACTTTAGGCAGAATTTTGCCCTGGGGTTTTAACTGTTTGTCATTATGGGCTGTCTGAAGATGCTGCTGGTTGGTCTCTTGCACTGTAGCAGAACTTTCTTTTCTTTGTGGTAAACATTTGCTCTCCAGTTAAATTAACACACTTCCCTCTTAAATTGACACACCTTTCTAGGCAAAAAGCATTCTTTTGTTTGTGGGCTGTTTACTGCCTCCCTTGCTTTATGTTATGACTGAAAATTGAAGGAAGCCCTGCAGCCAGCGCAGATCAGCGTAGCTCCACCAAAACAAATTAGTGTTTGAAGGACAATCAGTGGTCATAATGTGCCTGGAAAACTACAGTGACACTTCCAAGAATGTCAAATAGAGATACTGATCCTTTGCTGACATGACCTACAGAATGGACAAGTTCCATACGAGGATCTTGCATTTCCATTTTAACCACTGCAATCAAATGTATTTTCAAGTTTCCTCTTCTTTCACCAACTTAATGAAGATTTTTTTTGTCTTTAAACCTTTGTAAAATCACAAAAGTGGTTGAAACTTAAAATGCTTCACGGTGAGAAGACAGATATGATTATAAATGAGAACACATCATCCCCCAAGGAAGCCCCAGTTTCGCCTTTCATCACGATTAGAAAATGCTACATATGAGAATATTTATGGCAGAGTTTATGTCACTGTATATCACTTATGATTTTGTAGTATACACTTACATTCTCTGGAGAAATATGCAGTCTCCTTTTCGCTTCTTCACTTTCTCCTCTATTATGTTTCTTGTAATATCTTATTGCAAGATGACTCTTAGGGCTTGCTTTGAAAAAAGAATACCTGAGAGGCAGGACTAACATATTGCTCTGGGAAAATAAACCTGCCTTTGACTTTTGAAAAGCTGAGAGGGAAAGTAATAGGAAGATTAATTAGTTCTAACTGATAATTTTTCTTTCTGTCTTTTGAAAGTGTACTCTGTGAGTTGGAGGCTGTACATAGTTTTACTTTACAGATTTTGTTTTCTCACTTGAACACCATTATTTCCAGTTATTTGTTTTGGAAGCAAAGCCAGAATCAACAAAGACAGTGTTGGACTTGCAACATGTTTACTTCCTAGGCTCATGAATGCATGCTGGAGAGGGATGGAAAAGTGTGATAGTTCCTACAGCCTGTGTAGGATGGACATCAGATTATAGTGTTTAAATTCAAGAGAGTCACAAGCAGTTTGGATCACCTGGCCTGGAGGACAGCGGCTCCCAGGGCAGTGGGCAGAGAGGTTGGCACAACCCACCAGCACAGAAGATCTGCATCTGCTACGGCACCAAGCAGGAGCTTTGAGTTGTCAGACTAAGCAAAGGGAAACCTGATTAATTCATCACTTCCTCTAATGCAACTGCCCGAGTGTCTGTACGGTGCTGTAAAAGGTGGTGGTGTGGTATGAAGAGGCTCCTTGCTGCTGAAAGCTGGTGCTACTTCAAAGGCTTTGACTCCAGAAACCCTACAACAAAGCAATGTTTTACTGAGCCTTCTCAACATCTCATTTAAGCTGGGACTTCAGCTTAACTATCCATGTATTTAAGTATCCTGATGAACTCTGGCTTTAGGCATTTTCTTAAACTAAAGAGTAGGTTCACTGATGCTTTTTGTGCTGAAAGACAAATCTGAACTTTATTACCTGGGGAATACACAGATCAAACAAGTCCCTTCTCTTCTCTGGGTGTTACACTACTGCATAGTGAAGGCTTTAGGAACTACTAGCTGCACAAGAAAATGTCACCATGACATGCCAAGAGAGGACTGCAATGCAAACGCAAGGGTAGACTGCTCAGAATTTCACCCAGCCTTGATCAAACATAGCAAATACTGGGTCCACTTCTTCCAGAAGGCAGATGAATCTTCCCTATGTGTCTCCACTGATTTTAGTGCACTGCTACAGCATTTTGTTCCATCAGGAAAAGGATAAGAAGAGAGCTGGAGGTCTTGACAGTGCTAACCTGTCATAAGCTAAAATTAAAAATATGCTTTCATGGGTGATATGCAGTCACCTTTTCTTGGCAATCATGGTTATGTTTATTCTTTGAGCTTTTCCCATTTTCCACCTTGCTGATTTACCCCTTTCCCAAATAAATTGCTTTTTAGCTGACTGTGGCAGCTTCTGCAATTTACCTGTGCAGTTTGAAGGTCAGCAGCAGAGAGGAATGATCCACAACAGCATTTCAAGGTCCTCTCCAAGGGACAAATGCAAAGCAATCCAAGTCTAGCCTGTTATCGGTAATGTATGTGAACTGCAAATATGCTCAGTCCAGTCTATTTCCAATTGGTCTTCTGAGAATTCCCAGCTTTTACATTGCTCATGATGTGATTGTATAAAATGGAACAGCTTAGTAAAGTCTACAGGTTTATGTTGTAGCACGTAACAGTGGCCAATCAGGTGCACACTAAAAAAAATGTTTTATTCTCTTTCTTCTGATTGCTGGGATACACTGACTAGGCCATGGTTCAATGTTTAAATGCAAAAGCCCAAGCTTTGCTTTTAAAAAAATATTAACAAAGTCTAGAATGAATTACTGGGTTATTTGTCATCCTGGCATAGAAAGCATTTTCCGTCTCTCCTCCTGAAGCTGGTCCACTTAGTATAAATAGTAAAATATTCAGTGAGGCACAGAAAGAGACTGACTTTGTAGCCTGAGGGGCTTCACTGAGTAAGAGACAGCCCAGGCGAGAAGCTTTATCACAGGTGTATTGGCCGTTCTGGGCATGATCTGAGAAAATTGCCATAAAGTATTTTGGCTTTGATCCAGTCTGCCTTCTGCAACAGAAGAATAAAAAATTTCATCAGCTCTGTTACAGACATGCAATACATGTGACAGTTCATACAGAAATGGGAATTAGAAGAAACTGTCCTGTGACTGCTATCACCTTGCATAACATACCTGTCACTGAGCTGGGCCTTTCTAGATTAAAAATAATTTAGTAATTTAGTCTGAACTGTAACAGAGTCAAGGGTTTGTAAATTTAAAGGAGCTACAGGACATTCTCAAGCCTATGAGCTATTTGTGTCAAGGCAACTTACACAACTAACAATAAAAAAATGAAACTACGAATAAACAAACCTGAGATGAGCTGGTTTTGTGCTACTCGTCTGAACTTGAGGAAGTGCAAAATGGAACCCAACACAAAGCAAAATCCTGCTTATTCCAAATATATACTTTAAATAATATATAAAGATTACATTTGTTACATTTTTTTACTGTCAATTAAGGAATTTTTTATAAAGAACAAAATGTCTACATAATAAAAATCTATTATAACATTCCAGAATTACTCTGTGCCTAAAACTGCAGAAATCACATAATCGTCATGGCCTTCAGAGGTGTTGGGTGGACAAATATCTAGCCCTATATCTTCAATTGTAATAAATATTAAATTAATGTTGTGTCAGAGATTCTGGAATAAAGAGAGGCAGGTGAAGAGTTTTCTATTACTCCGGGTTTAATGAGAAACAAGAAATATCTCCCCAGTTGTCATTTGTACTTTGTTTGCAATTATCATTACAGCTAATTAGCAGCTAGTGCTCATATCCACCAGTTTTTTAAAGGAGGAGTGAGGAGGAAGAGAGATGTAAATTTTTAATACATTTGCCTTAAGTCCACAGGGGAACCATGAATAGTTGATGGTAATGGCTGTTAACCCTGAACCCATCAAAGGGGATCTTTGCATTTCATCCATTCCCCAGTCTCCCCCATAGCACCTCTCTCTTGCACACAAGGTGGCTTTTTGAGGCACCAGGCCCTGATGAGATGTGTTACATCCAATTAAGGATGTCAGTTGACAGCTGCTCTCTAATCAGAGGCTTGAGAAAAATGCTGTGGCTTCTACCCCATTTCCAGCTGCGTGTTATGGGGGCTGGATGTTGCTGTTCCTCAAATTTGCCATGTGAGTTCCAGTAACCTGGTTCAGTTGACGAGTGTCTGTGGCAGGTCCTAGCTGACTCCATTGACTGTAACCAAAACGAGGCAGGTACTGATGGCACAGGCTGCTCAGCTGGTTGTTGACCTTCCCCCTCATGGGGATGTCTACAGGAGGTGGCTGGGGGCCAGATATTTTTCCCAGTTGGACAAAGACGTGTCAATGAAGGACCTTAAGGTTTAGGACCAGTTGGAGGAAGGACTTTGA
This sequence comes from Alectura lathami, assembly GCA_013399715.1. Taxonomy (NCBI): domain Eukaryota; kingdom Metazoa; phylum Chordata; class Aves; order Galliformes; family Megapodiidae; genus Alectura; species Alectura lathami. The sequence goes on from VXAV01008540.1 coordinate 874,869, forward strand.
ACTGCTCTGCTGACTGGGCATTAGAGGTTGGTTTGGAGTAGTGGTCCAGGATATATACAGAGCTCATGGAATCATCTGACACTACCAAAACAAAAACAAAACAAACAAAAAAAAACAACTATTAAAGCAAATAAAACATAAGACAAAGAAAAAACAGTGGTCTCAGAGACCATGGCCATTAGAGTCAGGCATACACCTGTTTTCAAGGGGCACACCAAAAGCCTCCTGCACAACCCTACCACTGCTCAACCACCTTGGATTTAAGCTGGATGTTTTCCTCCTTGGCCTGCCAGTTCTCTGGTGGACATAGCTGGCAGAGGTAGGTTTGGCTTTCCTCCCTTTGCAGAAAAGTCTTGCTGGAAGTCATCTTATTTAATGGAAAGTTGATTCTGTCTCCAGCATGTCTGGAACCACACAGAGATCAGGCTGCAGCTCATGGTGAGATGCCTGAGTGAGTTTTAAACTAACTGGAATGGGGGCTGCAGAAGACTCATACAAACCACAAATTCTAGCTGAGGATTTGTTAGGCCTTTTTTCATTATTCTCTCTTAAGTGGATTAGGCCATGGTAGCTGAAAGAGAGTAGACATGGAACAAGTGTTAAAACCATACCAGATCTGAATATATTTGTCAAGTAACTATACGCACAGCAATAAGAGGCAGCAGGATTCCAGTAATAGTCAACATAACACCTTGCTTGTTTCAGGATATCGTACATCTTTTCTCTGCAGAGTAATTGTTTGCTACACAAGTGCATTATATTTAGAACAAGCACATTATATTTAGGAATAAATAAAAACACCTCTACATCATAGCATTCCTGTGGCTTCATTTTCTGTCTTCTAGGACAATACAGATCCAGCGAACTGATTCTGGATGAATTTTGCTTCACAGGAACACTGAGTGCAGTCCATTAGCATCTGTAAACCTTTCATAGTGCATTAAATTTAGTTAACCAAGACATATGCCTACAGTACCATGGGTACCTTTTGTCCAGAAAGATGGTGAAATTCTTGCCAACTTTCTCTTGCAAACTCCATATTTTTTTCTTTCCTGTTTTAGGAGATGTACTTAAAGCAAATCACAGCGAGCTCTTGTTTAAAGAAAAGACTCATGTTGAGCGGACAATGGCTTGCCAAAACCTGAACTTGTCTTCATCTGCTATTTCTGAAAAGTAAATCTCAGGAATAAAATAAAGATGAAAGTTGAAAAGAAGAAGGGTATTAATGACTCTGAACGGTTTGGGACCATGTCCCACACCTTCATTTCTGATCTCCAAAGCAACTTGTCCTAGAAACTCTTTGTGAAGTTCATAATGAGATGCACTATGTTCAGGAGGAAAGGAATACAACTTTGCTAATCAGTACATGCGTTTATTGTCCCAGCAGCAAATGCAGCATTTGACAAGTTGCTGCCCAGTGATCTGGATCCCCTAAAGAACTCATCAAGGAGTATGTGAAGTGTGTAAACATCTCAAATAACAATTTAAAGCCTTCTTTTGATTAAAAAGAAAAAAAAAAAAAAAGTTTGTCTTCTTCGTCATGGAAATTGCCTTAAAAATATTACCCTATTGCTGAGACTGACAAACTTGTAATTTTTTAAAACAAATAGGTAAAATCACAACTTGCCTGCATCTTTATAAGCTGTGCTTCTGCCTGCTGCCTCCCCAGCTATCATATAACAGCTCCCAAGTCAATTATGCTCCTGGCAGAGCTTGTGGCCTTCTCTGGAAACTGCCACATTTTGTGAAATTTAGATTTTTTATTTTAATTATTGTTGTTATTATTTTACATATTAACTTTCAGTTTGAATTTCCTGTGGCTCTGATTGATGCTTTTAGAAATAATCACATTCTCCTTAATGGTGTTATCCATAAGGAAAGGAGGAAAATGCCTCAAAAATATAACAGATTTTCTCAACCTGAATTGAGTTTTCTACCAGAGTTTCGTTATATGCCCGAGTAGTTTTCATCTTTCCTCTCCTTAGACCCACAGCCTGCAGCTAGCAACTTCTTGAATGTTTATAAACCCTCTTTCCCCCTATAAATGTATGTTTATTATAAGGAAACGCAAGGAAAGGGCTGGATATCACTGAATGAATAGCAAGAATCTTTTAAAAATAGAAATAAATCTGAAGTAATACATCTTTCTACTTCTGAGACTATGTAGCAGATATCTGTTAATAAATAAATCTATCAAATTTTAACTTAGAATCTCACTGAATTTCTTTAAAACCTAAGTTCTGCCATAGAATTCCTGCTTGGTCTAGGACACAGAGCTTAGGGCGAGATGGCTTTTGGTTTCAGTTGGTAAATTTAGATGTTTAAGTACCTTTGACATGAAGGCTGCTGTCTCAGTTCTGCCTAGCAGTAGTTCTGTACCTTGGAGAGGTGCGTAAGGCCAGATTTCAGGAGCTAGAGCAGTGGAGTCACAAACATAGAGGTCTAAGCCCAGATCCATCCCTCATAACAGAAAGCTCTCAGTGTGTGTATTAGGAAATACTTCTAGACTTCAGCCATGAAAATACCTCATCACATCTAGGACTGAAAATTGTTGCATTAATGATATTGTGGAAAATATAGTCCCCTTCCCTGCACATTTTTAGCATAGTTCTTAAAGGCAGTAAGTCTTCCAGATTGGCTGTAAAATGATTGAAATGAGGCAATCTGTAAAACACTTTAATTTTCATAATTGTGTTTAGTATACTGTAATAAATAATTGGTGCCCTATTAGTTATGATAATTAAAAATAAATAAATTAGGATATTATATTCAGCCAGAAGAAAAAAGCATTTTAGAAATTTTCAGTGCTTGGAAATTTAAGAGGCAAAATGAGCCACACTGGTGCTGGGCTAAACAGAATGTTTGGTTTCCCTTTCCCTCATAAAAAAATTGTGTTTGTTTTGTTGAAATATTTTTTACTTTTCAGTTCATGACATGCCTTTAATGAAAAATATAACATCCAACATCAGCTGCTGAAAAAAATTCATTTAGGAAATGCTATGATTATTTTTCGTATGTCCTTTGTTAATCATAATTAATCATAATTATTTTTGGATATATTTTTAAGCTGTTAACTGAAACAGTTCAAAGTGTGTTCCTAAAGCACTTCTATCAGCAGAGATCTGCTTCTCCCTTGGAAAAACAAAACAAAATAAAACAAACCTGTCTACCATTGGTATAGAATATCTGAATTTCTTTGCCATCGCTGCCTCTTGTATTTAAATTCATTTCTCTAGTGATTCTCCTGTTTGTCTTTACTAACTACAAATCCAATCAGTCTTTTGTTGGCTTAGGCTTACAGATATAATTTTCCACTGAAGAAATCTTGCTCTTCTGACCATACTTTTAATTATGCTGCATAGGCATTAACAACCATAGTCTGCATTCCTTCTTCTGACCCAATCCCACCACATGACATAGACACGTATCCATACCCAAACAATATCGCATTAACTCTTCTGTGTATAGAAGTGCTACTGGTACCAAACAAGAAGTATTATCAAGGCTTATGTTTTAATTCACAGTAGATTTCGTTCTCCTTTTTATTTTACACTCACTGTTTGTTCTTGCCTGCTATTTCTCCATTTTAGTCTCAAGCATATCTCCATATGGTAATTTCTGCTTTACTTTCTTGTTCTTGCCATGATTTTTTTGACTTCTGTTCATTTTTAGGCTCCACTATGCAGTTTGTTTTTTCCCCTATTTCTCTATATTTATTTGATTTGGCAGTCTTTCTGATGACGGGGCAATTCCAGTTCCTCTGGGTTGGAAGGCTATCTGAGAGGTGAAGGTGCCAATGGGAAACAGATAGTTTTCCCTCTGGCTATTAGAAAGAGTTGTCCAGTCCATTCCAATGACCTGCTATATCTAAGATCTCAAACCACTGCTGGCTCTTTGACCAGCACTGTGGGTAATAAGCATTGAGCTTAACAACCTCTCTTACCCTTGCCTTGCAACCCAAATTTGCCATGAAATGCGTACAGCAGCATAGCTGTGCTGGGTAAATCGAGGCCAGATCTGCGCAAGTGGGGATGAAAACCAGCAAAAAGGTGGTCAGGAGGCCGTTTATTTGCCCAGGAAATGGAAACATCTTAAGCTTCTTCCACCTTAAGTCCCTATACCTGTGAAATCTGCTGCTGTAGCTTTTGCCACCTGCCTTGCCCTAGAAAGCAGTTCCCTTTCCTAATTAACTCGAAGCGTGCAGTGCCGCTGCAAAGCTAACAAACCGTTATCTGTGTCGAGAGCAGAGCCGGGGGGGTGCCAGTAGGGCAGGCAGCTCTGTTCATTACAAACTGCCACATCTCCTAATTCTGAGAGAAGCTGCTCCCTTGCTCCAGAAGTGCTACTATTTTCTCCCTCTCCCTTTCACAGTCTGATATATCCTGTAATCTGAAACATTTATCGACAGCTTAGTTTTCACCAGAATCCTTAGTGTGCTCTCCTTTACTTTAACCTCTAATCTTCAGCCAGCTGCAACCGGATACCTCCTCCTGGCAACCTACTGCATGCTTCCTTTCTGAGATCTTCATGTTCCTGTAGCAATTTGGCCCCTCTGCAAGCCTTGTTATTCTCTTGACCTCCTTTTTTTCCTTTGCTTTTACTTCTCTGTCATTTAGTGGGGTAAAATCCTATCATTGCCTTGTCTCAGAGCCAGAACTCCAGAGAAAGACCTGTATTTGATGGCTGTCGCTGGTTGACTTCTCAATCAAGAGTCAGAGGTCAAGCCCATACCATCCATTATGGGATGCTTTTGGGGAGCAGCTACAGTCACTTCTTCCTCTGCGTTAAGTCCTCCCCAGGGTGGCTCTGTGTGGATATATTGCATTTTATAGAAACCAGCAAGGAGCAGAGGGAGGAGCTTTAAAGCACTTGTCATTCTGGGAGATGCAGTGTGAAGTCTTCACAAGTAAGATGAAGACTCGTTTCACAAGAAACAGAAAAGCCATGCTTGCAGAAGAAAAGTACTTCAGACTCCCCTTGAGATAAACATAGTTAGAGATAACACATGCCAAGAACTGAGGTAAAGAACAGCCAGAGGAAGCCATTTGTCATGCAGAACAATGCCGCCCCACTTTAATTGGTCTCACAAAGCTTAGTAACTAGGCCACGTATTCTTAACATCCATCTACTGGCACTTTCTTAATCAGTGAGCTATTTGAATATGTGTAGATATCTTTCTCAAACAATGGGAACCCCATGGCCTTTTTGTAGGATGTACCAGAAGGTGTTATTAAGAGGGAAAACCACTTTCCCTTAGTTTAAAGGCTTTGTAGCAGGGTTGCTGAAAGGGTGCCAGCACCATACCACAAACACTGTCTGAATTTCCAGAGCGCAGTGGCAGTGAACGCGGGGATCTTGTTCATTGGGAGGACAGGAGTTCTTCAGGGGAAAGGAAAATACATCTGTTGAAGCAAAGATTGCATTTTCCCCCCATTCCCAACTTCTTACAAAAGTACACACATTTTCTCCTGAAAAGCAGTGATCAGTGACTGCAGAGGTGAATAGGTGTCGGTGGTGTGATGAGGTGACACACACTGACTCAGGGCTGCTGGAGCACTTGGCACCAGCCATGTTTATACAGGCTTTTCATGTCACTCCCTTTCGGACTGGTGAGAAGCAAAAGTGTTGGCTGAGATTTTTTTTTTTTTTTTTTCAAGGTCTGCCACTATTTGTATTCTTTAAAAATCTCATATTTCATTACCTATAGTTGCCTGAGGACAGAGTTTAGCCTTTGGCTTTTACATCCCAGTCAAAGTGCCTTCCAGGTATTAATTTCTTCCTTAGAAATGGTGCTGGGAAAATGAAGTACACGAAATGTGAGCAGCCATTTGACATCCCTTTGGAAATTCATTCGGATATAAGTGTTAATACTTACATGTCTGATGATCACTAAAATCTACAGCTGTGCCAGGGCCTTAGCATTTGCCAACAATAGAAATGAGATGTGAGGTTGGAGCAAGCTGGGGAATGTGACAGAAGGAACAGTGGCAATGGGAATGAAGGGATTGGAAGATGCCTCAAGAAACACGTCTGTGAGCATACGGTCAGAAAACTCTGCTGACTTGCAGCACCAACATGCACTACCTGGAGTAAGAGCAGGCAAAGTGAACACAATGTTGACTAAGATCCTGTTTAAAGACAGTGTTAGTGTATGTGCCTCACTTTAAGTAAATAAATAGATCCAATAGATATTTTGAGGCTGAGCTGTTCAAAGAACAACCAACAATTTTAGCTAAGACTGAAGACATCCATTTTACCATTTAACAAGTAGGTTATGAAAATTTACTTTTTGACTTCTGTAGATAAAGCCCTAATCTTAAAGCCATGTATATACTTAATTATCTTCAAAAATCAAGGCCTCAAAAAGAAATATGATGACAGAAATGGGAGAGACTGCTGACGCTAGTATCCAGCTCTTAGTATTGCAGACACATGTTTAATGTCCTTTTTTTTTTTTCATGCACTTAACAATATTTCCTCAATAATTCCAGTTAGGTAGTTAGCTTATTCAACAGAAGGCTACTCTTTCTAGCTTCAGTGCTCTGACAGGCAGGGAAGATTTTGGTTTTTATTTTTCAGCCTACGTGTGTTCTTGGAGAGCCAATACTGTTGCATGTTACAAAGGCCGGATTCAGAGACTTGAAATTGCCAAGCTCACTTTTTGCTTTCCTCTTAACCCTGTTTCCTCAACAGAGGTAATAGATTTGTTACTGACCAAGCATGTAGTCCTATTCATATGAACTTGACAGATTTATTAAAAATCCTTGTACCTGCAGTTTCCAAATGGTGGGTGAAAACACTTTGTTTTCCTTAGCTTTAGCTCATTTAGTTCCAAATCTTCCTTCTGCCTCAGATGTGATCATGCTTTTTGTGCTCTCTTGTCCCCAGCCTTCTTTTGCCCCATGACTGACACCACTGCCCTTACTGAAAACTGAGACAAAGTATGCAGGGCTATGCTGAGATCATCTTTCATCTCTACTCTGTCCTCACTGCTTAGTGGCCTAATCCGTTCCTGTCACCTGAAGGAGAATCTGAGCTTTAGGATTATTGGTCACATTTATTTTTCAGTATATGTCTGGGAGCCAGTGTACCTTAATGACACAGTTCTTCCCAGTTTCTCTCTTACTCTAATCACATTACAGAAATTGCTATTCATATCCAAAGCTGAAGCTGGAGGGGGGATGATCTATAACAAACTTCCAGGACTTCTCAATAGAATATCTCATTTTCCTTCCCATAAACAATTTTACACAAATGTAATCTGCTTTATCCACCTTACCCCTTCTTATGCATTCATTCTACTGCACCAAGCAAGGCCCCACAGACATCTTTACTTTTCTTTCTCTTTCCAAAACCACTGTAACTCTGGTCATTATTCTGTTGTTTATGTTACTCTATTAATGTATGATTTCACGTACAACATTGGTTGTCCTAGGTCTGCTTTATGGTCTGAGTAACTTGGATTAATGTAGACTTTCACTGGTAATTCTCAATTTCTTAACTAGGCAAGGTATGGTCATTTTAATAACTGTATCTCCCTCTTGATGACTGGGGAATCTTACAGTTATTAAGCACTGATGGGGTCAGTATAGACCACTGGGAAGTGAGGACCTTTGGTCCAGTTTGATTATTATAATATGCTGATCTCAGCAGCACTAAGCTTTGTTTCTCTTTTCTGTTCATTTTCCAAGTCACTCCTGTTCTCTTCATTTCTATTTTCTTGATATTTGATTTTCCTTTCACCCTGCAGTAAATTCAGGGGTGGACTCTATGCACATAACTCTCTTCCCTTTATACAGTTTGAAAGTCAGCTACTTCTTTTTGTCTGCCTTGACCTCATGATGCCTTGGCGAAGGCGAGTAAAATCCTGGCTTGCATGGAGAATATGAATAGACAACTGTTACAGTTTTGCACACTACAGGAAATGAGGAGGCAGCCCAGGAAACTGTGAGGTGGTGGACAGAAAGCAAATGAAAGGATATCCTTAATTCCCCACACTGTGCACAGTTAAACTGCTGAACTTGGGATGCATTCAAATGGCGGAGTTCAAGAAGGGATTTAAATTCTAGGAAAAAAAAATCTGTGAGTGCGTTTGTACAGAAAAGAAACAAGCCTCGAGCTGAGGAGGACTCTTGAGCCTTCTATATGCAGAGAGAACCACCTCTTGGTAGTGTTGTCCTGTCCTTTTGATCCATCCTTAAGCTTCAAATCATGAATTCTCAACAAAGTAGCGTTCATGGCATTCAGATAATCTTGGATCTCTTAGGGAATGTTTACTCTTCTGTGGTAAATCCCCAGTTTGTTAACATTTTTCTCACTATGTTGCTTTAGTTCAAGGCAATAAGGGAGCATTTGGAAGCTTCCAGCTGGTCTTACACAACAGGCCTCTTGTTAGTTAACCACAGAACTTCATGGCAGTACTTTTTCTCAGTAAACTGGGAAAATCTTGTGGTCAGTCATGGCACTCAGTGCTGGGAGGCAGAGCTACAAGCGCAGCTGTACCCAGGCTGCCTCCAATGTGCTTTGTAGTGCTTGCAGTTATTCCCTGTGTGAGGGAAGGGAAGTTCTTTACTTTCCAAAGTGGGGTTGTGAGAATAAATAGACAAATTTCTGTAAAGTACCATGACATTGCCGTTATAGTGTCTGGTGAAATAATGGGTTATACAGGAATGGTAACTTGACTTTACCAGATTGTTTCACATTTGTTGATCATCAGACTTTCTGGCTTGCTTTCTTGCTTTATTTCTCTCCTTATTTCTTTCTTACTTTTCTGTTAAATGGAACAGAAGAATTCCATATTTCTCTTGCTGAATATGTTGACAACGAATTCTGCAACCAAAGCCATAGCGCTGGCATTGCACAACATTTGTGAAGTAATATTTGAGACAGAGGTTGCGTTTCCCATCTGGCCATGCCCATTTGTTTGGCTAGAGTAATGCATTCTGAAAAGGGGAGAGAAAGTAAGACTGCTTCTACCCTCTGAAAAGGAGAAAGCATTATGAAAAATGATAAAATACAGTAGAGCCCAGATTATCCAGATGCCATAGGCAAAGCTGAATAAGCCTGGATAACAGAGGTTTCACGTATTCAAAAGAATTGTCAGCATAATTAATAGAAATCAGGGAGCATGGCTGTGTTTTGGATAACAGAAAGTTTCAGAGCACTGAGGGGCAGATGAACCAAGGTTATATTGTAACATTGAAACTGCACTGTAGCTTCCATAGCACTCCTTTTAAAAGCCTTTCATAACATCTGGTTACCATCCAAAAATACATGCTGTTTGAAACTGAGAGAAAGACAGTGAGAGAAATCATCATGGTTGCCACTTACAGAAAGATAGAACCAAGAATCCTGAGGTTACTGAAGGGAAAGATAACTAATGTTATTTGTATTTGCTTCTCTGGAAGTGATAAATTTAACCTCAAGATAACTCTCCCTCCTACAAGAGGGAGAAACTCCTGCTTAGTTTAATTCCCCAGGACTTTCCCTCTCTCACTGCTTCCACTCATGCATCACACATTCATTTACAGAAGTTGTCCTTGCACGTGCCAGTTTAGGAGCCATCCATGGACCATTGCAGGGTAACAGTTGGTGGAAGATGATATTTAAATGGCAACGTTTTAATGGCAATTAGAATAATTTATTCCCACTCCATTTGCAAAGCTAAATTACATTCTGCTGTAAACATAAGGCACATGAACAGATAAATGGATAGCTGCACTGGCATCACACTGTCAAAGCTAACATTGGCTGATCACAGGGCAAGATTGTATTTGGCTTCTCATTCTGCATATGTTGTTTTTCCAGATATATCAGAATTATTTTTCTACATCCTCAATGGAATTTTGATCGTTTCTCTGTGAGAAAATCCTCATAAAGAACAACTCTATTTGCCATACCTGGGATCTGAAAAAAAAAAAACACAGCAAATATTTAAACTTTGGGATATTGAGAGTTGATAAAGAACTGATCAATTTAACCATCTGAAAAACCGCACAGAGACCCTTTTTTGATAGGATCAGGAGCAAGTTTACAAATCAACATGATGATTTTCTCTGAAAATGTCTACAAATTACTTATGTGGAAATATATGCATATATGTATAGGATTTTTTTTTTTTTGACAATAATCTCACTTTAAAGGATGATAACTGTTTTTCTTTATCTCAAAAGAGTATGTATTGACGTGCTATTACTGATAGAAAGCTTTTTACCAGATTTGTTTTGTTGTTATAACTTGTGGCTGAATATTTAGTGCACAAGTAATGTGGTGTTTTAACCTACTGGTTTCAAAACCCAACCCACTGAAGAAAACGAGTGCTTTATTTGGATCTGGACATTGTAGCTGTACATCAGAAACAGCTTTGATCCTCTTGAAGCTGCTTGGCTCCTCTTGTGCAAGGTGATAACAGACTGTGGCTCACTGTTCCCCCCCCCCCCCCCCCCCTCACTCAC
>VXAV01008540.1:901949-930954 GCA_013399715.1 Alectura lathami
TTCTTGGTGATAATAACCTTTTCTACAAAAGGAGTTTTCTTTGAATTAAAAGGGATGATAGAAAGAATCATTAAGAATAAGTGTGTTTGATTTTTGATTTTCAGATATTTTAACTTTAACTGATTTTCTTTTATTCTCTAGTATGTTTTAAATCAATTGCAAAAGGTTTCTGCTTCTTTCACCTGCTCACAGTGGCAAGCACAAGTAACTTTGCAAGAAAAGCCAACATGAAACATAGATTTCTAGTGATGCAGGAGACAATAAAGGGTGTACAGCATGATCAAAAAGCCCCATCTTTAAAAGCACAGTGAGAGTCCAGGAACACCTACTGAACTCAAGCCATGACAACACGACCACTTGCTCCTTTGGGCTCAACAGAGCTGGTGGGACACAATGTATTTGCAATCATCTGATCATTCAGTCTGTTCCCTTACCTCACCACAGGATTCACTGTTCCTGAAAACATAACAGCTCCTGCCAGTTTTTGCAGGAATGTTGTTGGGTTAAACCTATTTGTTGGTGGTTGCCGTATACTCATGGGCTGTAGCACCAACCCCTAAGGGAAGCTCATGTCAACGCTTTGGAGTGCCAGGCTGACTGCTGCTGCCATCTCTGAGGAAGAAGAAGGAGCAGCTGCAGATACACTGATTCACCACCTCCATGCACCTCTTGTGCTCTGGCCCCCACTCTTTCTCCCCTCATCCCTTTTCCCTTTATGCAGCAAGAATGGTCTGGTGTTACTAATCTCCTGGGGTGAAAATAGCTTTGCTTATGTTTCAGAGAAGTGGCTTTGCCCAGGTCCCACAGCCTAGCAGAAATACGGGCTTCCCCCATGGCTCCCTTCTCCAAGCTAAGAGCTAGATGGAGAAGTCTCATTAGTGTCAAGGTCTCCCCTGGATGCCTGACTGCCTCCCCTAACCTGCTCAGCCTTTTTGCAGGAAAGCAGACAGGGCACTCCGGCTGCTATCCAGCTGCACACAAATCTACCCTTTGAAAAATCTATTTTGGAATCCAGAGCTCAAGATGTAAGGCTTCTACTCCATTATTTATTTAAAAAAGGCCTGATGAAATATTTTAAAGCATATAAACAGCTGCCATTCTCAAACCAGGAGATGAAAAAGCACAATTATTTATTAACTATAACACTGTAGAGGTGAGTTTTGCAAAAGCATGTAGACTAGGCACTTGTGAAATCCTCTCTGATTTCAAAGGAAGAAAAAGGCATACAAGAGCTTCACTGTCCAGTCATAATGTTGATACGCTTCTGAGTAAGCCTTTGTATTTTTTCTATGTTGTTACCAAAAAACCTTGCACCTGGCTGTCATAAATATCTAAGAGAGGGAAATCAGGGATGGGATCCCCTCTGCAATGATGCCAATAGCAGGATGTTATCATACACCCAGACAGATGATGCTCTCCCATCCTCCAGAGCTGCTACCATATTTGACATATTTATCACATTTAGCATACATATTTCCATTCTTCTTTTTTTCATTAATTATTCAAATGACCCTTTAGACCCATGCTAACTTTTAAAATCATTGGATACAAATAAATCTGAGTCAAAACTGCATAGCAGGGCTGCTTAGTGACATTCACTAAAGTTTTCCTTATTTTTTGTTTGGACTAGATTGATGAAGTTAAAAGATGCCATGCGACAGAGCCGTTGGAAAGCTGCTGGGAAATAGAGGTTGTTCTGTCTCCATCCAGTGCTACTGCTGGCACAAAACCACAGTTTTCTGTAGAGCAATACTGGCAAAACAGGGTCAGTAAATGCTGTGCTCACCAGCCTGGAAGGAGTCTCCTGATCACTGGTATATAAAGCATGTTAAAAGCTTTAACACAGTTTATGTAAAGATCAGGTAAAATGTACAAGTTGAGCTCTGTCTGGGTCATCCTTCCACATGTGGGTTGCTGCCATACAGTGGGTAAGTAGCCAAGCAGGAGATGTATCTCCAAAAGGACTGTACAGCCCCATTCCTGATTCCATCTGGTGNAGAATCTCTGTTTATGGCAACACTCAGGATAGCAAACTAACAAGGACAACGCTTTTACACAACAGTTTAGAGCCTCAGTCAAAAATAATGGACCATAATGTGCCAAACTGGCCATCGGTTCAAACGGAGGGCTGGCAGTAAAAATACTTCCCACTGTCCTGTGAACATCAGACCTAGACAATAATAACCCTATAAAAAAGAAACATTTAATACTGAACATTCATAAGGTAGCTGAGCAAAGGCCTTAGCCAGCCCCTGAAGAAGTCAATGGAAAAATTCCCCTCAATATCAGCAAGCTTTGAATCTTCAGCTGTGTCCCATTTCATGACAAAGATGGTACGCAGTATTTGATCACAGAGACAGATGCCATTTTCAGTAAGGGTAGCAATCTTTTTTCTACTGCCTCCAAGGTGCCAGGCCACAAAAATAAATAACTTTTTACACCAAGGCTGTAACAACATTTAAAGTGAACGGACTTCTCTGTTTCAATTGTGGTAAACAGTTGGGTTACCTTCCACTAGAAGAGGAAGGCATTAAAACTGAAGACTTTCAGCTTCTTTCCTTAATTCTGCCTCAGTATCTTTATACAGCTCAGAGGAAGAAAGTGTTGTTTCTGCTCCAGGTAACACAAGGTTCAGTGTAGTGAAACGTCTGTGGCAGATGAAGTCAACAAATACCGTGTTTCAGCGGTAACTCTCAGGGATCCCTTCTGAGAAATCCTGTATCTGCTCCCTTTGGGCAAATCCTTACCTAAATTTTATTCTGTCAAAGCCTATTATGGAGAACTATGTCTTCTGCAGTTCTTCCTGCTGTATCTCCTTGCTCTGTGTTACAAGCTAAATAATGACGGCATGTCTTCCAAAGGCTGGGCATTTGTTCTCATTTTGCAAGGGACTCATAGATAACTGTGAGTAACTGCTGTGTCATGACAACAGCAGCTGTATTCTTAATTAACACAGGAGTGTCAGGGACTTTGACCAAGCACACACACAGCACAACGACTGAGATCTGCAGGTCCGATACAGCATGTTGCTTTCAGTGGTGAGTGACTTGCTTGATGTAGGACTTTGAGGCAGGCCCAAACAAGTATATCAGAAAATCCTTCCAGAGTAGTTGTTGAAGACTGCATTGTTCACCTACAATTCCACTCTTCAGCAGGAGCTAAACCTTTCATTTCATCCATCATCAGAAGAGAGAAGCAAGTCACTTCATGGCTTTGCAGCCTGTTTCTAATACAAGCCTTTGGAAGATTCTGGGTGCAGAGATTGCCTTTAGCACACTATTACCACCTGTAACCAGAGTTAGCCCTAACTATTTGGACTTTCTGGTAAAGGATGGAAGAAATCCACAGTGGAGCCAACATTTATTTTTTATAATGGAGTTTACAGAAGATGGCAGCTGGCTCCTGAATGGGATTCAGAGCATTATTATAATATGAGTCACTGGTGGAAAGAGGATTCCCACGAGAGTGTCCCAGCTTGTAGATTAAACCAGAGGGCTGAATCAGCACATCTGGCCTTTGCCTACATTGCTTATGTGACACCTGTCCAGGTTGTCATAAAGTCTTACCAGTGGTTTGACAAAGTAATCTGCTAGGGCTAGCTCTAGGTGCCCTGCTACGGACACTGGAAAACTCAAGATGCCCCATTCTCCCTTGAGCAGCTGCTGTCCCTACCAGAATCTATGATCAGAAACTTTGCTGTCCTTGTGCTCTCCATGTGTGGGTGAGCTCCCAGGGTGATGTGCTGGGCAATGAGGGCTGGACTCAGGTCTCACTTGTGGCCTTCCAGTGCCACNTAAACTTCAAGAAAGTCCTCTGGTGCTGTTAGAGGATAGGCTAGATTTGTGACGTTGCAGTTGGTCTAGATGACCTTTGATGGTTCCTTCTAACACTCCTCCCTCCCCCTAATTTATTACGTGTTTTCTCCATCTCTATGCAAAAAACATGGGCTCAATTTTTCTTTCTTTCTTGTGCCATCTNCCCTGCCCCTCCCCTCCAGCAATGGCATGAGAAATTAGGGTTAGAGAAGTGGCAATGAAAGAACACTAATTACAGCCACTGAAGATGTTCATTATTATTCATTGAGTGGTACCTATGAGATTTATTCAGTGTTTAATGTATTTTTTTTCTTTCTTTCTTTCTTTCTTTCTTTTTTTTTTTTTTTTTTTCTTTTTATTATTTGGCTTTGAAACACCCATATGAATTTTATTCTGTGTTTCATACAGAACAGGAGCTCTCCAGGGAGGAAAACCCCAGTATGCCTGGTGTATATTTCAGATACAGATGGCAGCTTTATATCACAGAGCTTGCGTGTAAAAATATTGAAAAGACAATCACAACATCCCATGAACTCCAAGACACTTAAGCAGAACCAGATGGAAATCAAAGGAACAATTTCATGGGAACGTGCAGGATACTAATGAATATTTTAGATCAAAGAGCTAAGGATATAGGCTCCTTGTGTTTGGCAGAGTTTGCCTGCCAGACTTACAGGCCTTATTCATTGCAGCTGAGGGAGTAGTCCAAAGAAATATCAGCATAATTTTCAGAGTTTTCAATACTGACTTGTCCCTATTTATTGTCATTATAGGTTGCTAATAGTGCCAAATTCCTAAACTTTTCAGTTTCAGTTGGATTTACCCAATTCTAATGCAAAGCAAATAATGAAGGATAAAATAGCCTGCAAAATTCAACAGCAGCAACTCCTCTGCCTGCAGAGATGCGCATCATGAGGGTGACACAGGCTGTTACCATAGTGCAGTGCTGGAGAGGAAATCATGCTATGACACCCTGCACTAGATGAGAAGAAAGAGCATGACAAACAAAAATTTGTCCATAAATGTNTTTTTAGGTCTGGATGATGTAAATTTCACATGTAGCACAAACTTCCCAATATTTGTGGTGTAATCTGAGGAAGAACAGTACAGTCTAACTGCAAAAATAGTGAGAATATTGCTTGGATAAAATAATACTGGTAAAGATGTTTAAATCTGACTCTCTCACTTCTACAAAAGCTTTGTTCTTTTTTCTTCTTTCTTTCCTTCTTTCTTTCTTTCTTTTTTTTTTTTTTTTTTTAATTGGAAACTGACAAAGTTGTCATTTGGGATTTTTTTTTGTGTTTAAACAAAAATTCAATTTTTTATATAAGCAAACCCATTATTTTACTTCTGAAAGTTTTCTGAATGGAATATTTTCCTTGTACTAGCTATTAGCCATCCCATATCAAAGAATTAAAATAAAGAATTAAATGTCTCCTATTTCTTCAGCCAGCAATAGATGGCTTTTACAAAAGCTCAGTGTCTGACCAGCTCTATGCATGCTCTTTCTGTGTTCATATACTCAGTGTTCAGACATTGTGAGCAAAGAGAGTTACTTAGTTAGCAAGCAGAGTTAGGAAATTGTTATTCACAGGACAGGCTAGCGTAAGATAGGGTAGTGGCAACTTTCTTCTCTGGTGGGGGGGTCTCTTCTTGTATGTGTTTCTGGATAAGACGGGGGAGGCCCTGTGATATATCTCTGCTAGGTTTCACTTTGTTAAGATTTCACCCTCTTCCAGTATCTCTGTTTTTGTGTGTTTCAGGGAATGATAATTAGTTTTCAAACAATAACAACCCCATTACAAAAACATTGAGCCTTCTTAAGGAAGGCAAGAACAGCTCAAGGCAAGGAAGAGTGAATCTCAGGGTTTCTTTCCAGATTTACCCTCCCACCATATGGCATCCCGCTGCTACCTACAGCTTTATCCTCTCTGTCTTTCCCTGAAGAGGTTCAATTGCTTTCATCTTTTCATTCATGGCTCTTGCAATGACCTGTCACAACATGAACTCCCAGCAGAAATAGGAAAGATGCTGATTTAGGCTGGAGGTGGTTGAAAGCTCACTCCTTTTATTCTTCTTTCCAAATTCTGTTAAAAAGAAGGAGTAAGAGGACCTCCTGTGTCTTCCTCAAATCCAGTTCTTTGCAGGTGTATACTACAGAGCAGTTCATGTGTATTGATTTTATCAAGCATCCCATGATCACCAGTGCTTTAAGCATAAGAAATAGCAGGAAAGTCACTATCCTCGAGAAAACTTTGTGATTAGGGATCAGGGAATTGTATTGCACTCCCCTGTGACTATGTATGACTTCAAATGCAGCTGTGCCCAGGGTCTGTAAGTCTAAAATCAGGTTGTGTTTGTATATATCGTATGTTCTTTTCTGTCGTCTTTCAGTCATTTAGGCTCCTAGTATTCACAGTAATTAACAATAGAGTAATAATTCACTCTAACATACTCAAACCCACAGAGATGAATAGAAACTTATTTGTACTATGTGGAGAGGGATGGCTGCAGAAATCACCCCAGAGTTAGTTTGTATTCACACAGAACAAAAGTCCCTGCACAGCTACCCAAGGGAGGTATAAAAATCCTTTCTTCTTCACTTACCTATATGGGAGTCCCAGTATGTGGGTTCCTAATAGTGTTACACCTCCCAAAGGAAATGTGTCTGAGCATTTGCCATGTATTGCCAATCTGGATATATTCATAGCCCAGCAAACACTAAATTTGGAGTTGCAAAATATTTAGAGTGCTTTGTGTCTGAGGCATGGTGCATATTTAGCCCAGAGTTAACAGTGCAGCAGTGAGCACTTCATTCAGGGAAAGGGCAGGGATCGATTGCACTATTCCTCTAAGCAACATTGATCTGGGATGTGTAAGAAAGCTGCTTGGCTAAAGAATCCAAAAATGCAGCAGCCTGCATGGACACATGGAAAATAACAGAAGGTGTCAGTGATGAGCTGCTAGCACAAAGGGTGAAAATACAGTTCTAACCCCATGAAATGGGCAGGGGGTGGGAAGAAAAGGGTACTCTTGTCATATTTTCAGTGCAGAAACCAAGAGAGAGGCGCGAAATCTGGAAATGCATTAACAGCAACAATTATGATAATGAATTGGTGAGAAAAAAATGTCACTATGCTCATTTCATAGCATTAGTAATGAGTTCAATTTTATTTATTTTTCTAAAGAATGGTCTGCAAATAAAATGTGATGGAATGGAAAATACATTTAGTCACAGCACATCAAAGTAGACCATTTCATCATTTTTTTGATCTGTTTTTCCTCCCCTTTCCCTTCCTCTTTCCCTTTTCCGTTTTTCATACAGAAGATTCATCAAAATGGACCAATTCCTGCTATATATATATATATATATATATATTTTACAGAAAGTGGAATTTATTTTGAAAGGGAATATATTCATCTGTCTTCAAAAAACCCCAGAAAGCCTGCAGAGATGATCATCACAACTTTGTTGTTAGAGGTGAAGTGCAAAATGGAGGTGAAGGGCGTTAAATGCTGTCTGATGTCTCACAACTAGTTATGCTGAGAAGTGCTGTGAACTAATCTTTAGAAAAATGTTGAAATGTCAGTAAAACTACACACTGCTGTCTACGTTCTGAGTTCTTGAGCTTCCGCTCCAGCTGCCCAGACTTTCAGGACACATTCACTTCCGTTGAACCACTTCTGAATTCTTCACAATTGTCCTTGAGTAAGATGGCATGAAGAAAAGTCTCTAAAGAGCAATGCATGCCATATGCCTCTTTCTTTCCTGCCTACTCCACAACCAGCTGAAACTAATGAGAGGTTTGCTACTGATTTCAGTGGGCTCTATAACTGGCCCATAGAGGGGTGGCATACTTTCTCATGGTGGTGTTAGACTGGCAGAAGAAAAACAACTTTTGCTAGAAGTATGTGAGAGAGGTAATTTCATTGGGCAATGGAGTTATGAAGCAGTAATAGAGAGGTCTTGCTGGCTTATGAATTGTAAATCTCTGTACTTTGCTGTTGGGGCCCTGTCTTATGCTGCATATTAACTTACGTCGTTTGATTTGCAAATAGACAGACAGACAAGTAACTTATTTTGGGCATGCTGCTATTCAATTTGCATAGCAAATAGAGCCTAAGATGTGCATGAAAAATTCCCTGGACAACTGTATGCAAGTAGTTTAAAACTTTGCATCTGCCTTGAGAGATTCAGGTGGCTGAGTGTCATCTCAAGGAACGGATGAGAATTGCAACATTCATTGTTAGAGATGTTTGCTCAGAAAATAATATCCTAAGGTTTCTTTGGAGCTTGCAAATCAATTCCTCACTTTAAAGAATTTATGACACAAAATTTTTATGAGTTCAGTGCAAGTCTGGGGGAGAAGCAGTTGATGTCCAAATTTGTAGAAATGTAGTCCTCTGTGCAACAGAGGCTACACAGCCCTTTGTTTAAACATAATCATTTCCTCAGTGTCTCAGACCATGTTCTTCTGGATTAACACTTTTCAGATGACCTTTGTATGTGAACAAATACAGCCTAGAGGAAAGGGAATACTTCCATGGACTTTTCATAATGATATTTGAAGAGATACCTACCCAAATTCCCCTCATTGGATTAGTGATTCCCTACATCCTTGCCAAGATTCCCTTATTACATTCTGTCTGATTCCTTTTCTGTGGTTTCAGTTGTACAGAAGGTCTCAGATTTCCAGAGTGTGGACCAGATTCTGAGGGAGAGGAACCTCCTTTTGAGATGCTCTAAGCTGAACTGTCTTCTCTCTTGCTGCCAATCGACTGCTGTCTCTGTTGAGACACATATGCCTGTTCCACTGGAAAAGAAACACTTGGAAAATATTTATTCTTTAGGTATCTTATAGAAAAGTTATCTATCTGTAAACAAGCAGAACAAACTAGTCTCTCAGAATGAAGCATCCTTGGAAGGACAGACTTCCATTTAGAATCATAGAATTGTCTGAGTCGGAAGGGACGTTTAAAGGCCATACAGTCCAACTCCCCTGCAGTGCACAGGGACATCCACAGCTGGATGAGGTTGCTCAGAGCCCTGGCCAGCCTGACCTTGAAGGTCTCCAGGGACAGGGCATCCACCACCTCTCTGGGCAACCTGTGCCAGTGCTTCACCACCCTTATTCTAGAAAACTTTTTCCTTATATCTAGTCTAAATCTCCCCTCTCTCAATTTGAAACCATTTCCCCCAGTCCTATCACAACAGACCCTGCTAAAGAGTCTGTCCCCTTCTTTCTTAGTCCCCCTTTAGGTATTGAAAGGCTGCTGTTGGGTCTCCCCAGAGCCTTCACTTGTCCAGGCTGAATAGCCCCAGTTCTCTGTCCTCACAGGGCAGGAGTTCCATCCCTCAGATCATCTTTGTGGCTCTCCTCTGGGCATGCTCCAACCGGTCCATGTCCCTCCTGTACTGAGGACTCCACATCTGAATGCAGTATCCAGGTGGGGTCAAAAATAAGATATGGTGCACCATTCCTGGATGTACTGCAGTACCAGGACAATGCGTGGAGCAGAGGGAGCAAGCTCCAGATCCAACTCCCAAGCCCAAAAATCCACTTAACATAAGTTCCTCTCATCCAGAACACATTTTGATACTGTGTTACCTATGCTGATGTGTGACAATCTGCCTCTGGAGGAACTTCCAGCTTTCAGCCACAGGGAAGCCAAATGCTGTTCCTGGGGCCAACTCGGGTACAACAAGGAACCATATGGTTCCTACAAAATGGATCTTGCTTGCATATCAAAAAGACAGCACAAAAAGTACTACTGATGAAACGACTGCAGTGCCAACAATGATTGCATAACTTGGAGAAAGATTAAATGAATTTCAGACCTCTGTGTCACCTCCATTTCCAAATATCTAACCAGGATTATTCTCTTCATTCTTCAGCTGTGGAATGAGGTACATGCCTCCTTTCAGTGATTCTACTACTTAGCACAGTATCTCACTATCAGTACATTTTCTGCCTGAATTTTCCTTTGCTCAGCTTGGTTTCAGTAGCCTTCTCTGCCAATTCCCTCTCCAGCAGTTGGAAAGCTATGCAAAGAAAGCTACACAATTCTCAGTTTTTCTAATCTTTTCTTACAGATGGTTATAATAATAATAATATTCCTTAGAACATTTTTCACATTTTGATACATTTATTGTCAGGAAATCTTGTCTAGGCAGAGTCTGGGGATATGAGACGTGTCCAGAATTTCTAGCTATTACATGTGCATGTGCACAAATGGTCTAATCCAGCTTGTGTGTCAAAGTTCCTTCCCTGTTTTATCTGTTTATGGCCTATAAATCTCAGTTTGAATTTCGGTAGTCCCATTTGTCAGGTGCAACCTCCCACATTTAGACTGCTGTTGTGTTGAACTGCTTGCTTAAGTAAATGGTCCAACAGCATTTCTCACCTACCAGGTGGACCTCAAAGGTGAGCATCAGAAGCCCTTAGGCCAGGACTCTCTCAGTTGGCAAAAAGGAAACACGAACATTTGCATGGAGGCAAAGGAGATGCAAGAAGTGGAGTTCTTTTGGAGGGGGGAAATGTGAAACATGGTATCTAGTAGAGACTGAGGCAAGTACTATCCACCCAGCCCCTATATCTCTCGATGAATTCTCAGCTACAGGATTTCTTTAATTAATCTCTTTCATCATTTTATTCATCATTCCCATTTTTCTTCTCTACTGACTTGATTCAAGCAAACAGCAGCATCTGAAGCGTGTGGGGAAAAATGTGCAGCATCTGTCTTTAAGGTGATCTGCTTTTCTTTTTAAGCAACTTCCATACCCTATCCAGGCTATGGAGGTTCTCTGCTGGATAATGTAAAGTGACACTAACAGGTCTATTTATATCACTGCCAAGTGACTACATGATGGGATAATTAGCAGTGCTATATCTGCTGGAGTGAGCGATAACGGTAACGCATTTCTGTGTAAAGCAACACAAACAACAGTGCCTGCAGGTTAAACAGTACCTGAGCAGCTGATAGGACTGCTGCACTGTTATTTCCAGGAGGAAATATCTACTGGCTTCATTCATGCATGAGGCACAGTTGTAATGCTGGTTTTATTACCTCTTACAGTACTTGCCCTCTATGCAGGTAAATGATTTTTGCAAGCAAACATGAATATTCAAGATATTTTGCAAACAAGTTAAGTTGTGTAGATTTGTAGATCTGCTGGCTAAGATGTGACCCTTAGATGAAAAAGTCTATGTTCTTAGTCATTCAGTATCATGTTGTTACTCCTGGATGGAGTCCAAGAACTTGTGCTGTGCTTTGGATTACATGTTACTTCAGAAAACATAGTCAGTCTTGACCTGAAGCCATAGAAGACTAAGCATTTTTCTTTTAGCCCATATTTAGGTAGAGAGGAAAGATTCTAGCTTTACTGATGAGAGCCTTGGCTTGTTTTAATATTAGTGTGGACACAGAACAAAAACTTGTTATGCTCTGTTTCAGGGTCTTTCAATGGTTAATCACACTCATTAAAAAATGTTTAATATGAATTTACTCAATTTCAATTTCCATAAATTGTCTGTTACATTTTCTCTGCAAGATTAAAGGACAATTTGTGTATGTTATATTCTCCCCAGGAAGGTTACTAATGCACTAATCATGGCTGTCTCAAGTCTTCTTTGAGATAAGATCAAATTCTTTCCCTGTAAATATTTTTCTCCATCCCTTGAGCTATGTTTGTGTCTCCTCCCTGCACACCCTGTAGTTTTTCAACATCCTCTTTAAAATGTCAACACCAGAACTGGACACGCCATTCCAGTATGCAGGAAATGTGCCAGCATCAGGTGAATATTGCCAAGCAGGGAACTAAAATCATTGCTATCCTTCTTTGCAGTGCTCGTCTCATCCAAGGAATGAGTTTGTTCACCCAATATATCACTTTTACCAAGTATGTTGTGTTGGTCCTTTGTTACAAACTATAAATATTACTCACTGGTTAATAGGGTTCAGTTCCTCACTTCTTAACTTTACATCAGAAATATTACATTTCCTTTGGCTAAGATACACTTTGTTTGAATGGACCAAAATTTTTGAGCAAAACTTTTCGAGCAAAACTTTTCGAACAAATTACTTTTATTGACCTTTATTCACCATGTTCCTCTCTGATAAGGAACAATTCCTTATTTACCTTCAGCTCATCTATGGAATACCCCATAGGAAGTTGAAACAGAAACTTCAAAACTCAAGGTTTGTAATACCCTGATTCTAATGCAGATCTGTTTCATATTTCACAAAAAGATGAGGAAAGTCCTATTTAACCTTGGTAAAGAATAGCATTATGATTTTGAAAAGAAACTGGAGAGTGATGTGTAGGTGAAGCATTCTGTCAATGTTCGCATGATGTCAGCTAGTGTGAAATATGCCACCTCCATGACTAGAATTTATCCTGTCTCCAGCTTGCAGCTGCTTTGTGTTAGCAGAGATCCCTGCCACCCATTTATCTGGAATACATAAGCAAGTCCACCTAAGATAAGAAAAGCTTTGGGCTCAAGTCTGTTAGGTATCCATCAGGTCTTTGCCTGGCAAATTATCCTTGTTCTGTACAATGAGCTCTGACACTACAATTCATTATCTGAAGAGAAGAATAGCTTTTCACAAAGTAGAGGCCAAATATCTATTTTTTTTTTTTTTTTAATATCAAGGTTATACATGAAACCAGCTGTGAAAATCCTCTAGTGGTCTATAATAACAAGAAGATTAAAATGCTGTCTCTCACATAGAAGTCCAGGATTGCAAGGTGTTATCTTCTTGAACAAAGCTGCTGCCACAAAGACAGTGTCTTGCTGACTGTGTTATGCAGAGTACAAGTGTCAAGCTTTTAAAGAAGTCATTTAACAGAAACTGGGAACAATAAGAAAAACATCTAAAGAGTGTTACTTTCCAGCTAATTTACTCTTATATTTTTTGAAACTGCTGCTGTAACTTGCCTCATCCAAGACAGGGCACATCACTGTAGCTCTCTCAAACAGCCACTCATGTGGTGCAATAGGCTTCCAAATGGCATGAGGACCACTGAGAAAGTAAATGGAAATAACTGTTCGTCTTCTGATGCAAAGGCTAGAAGACTGTGTTGAGATACCATCACGGGTTGGTTCAGAACAAAGAACCTCCTTTACTAAATCTGCTGTTGAGCTGTGTAGCTCCTTGCTTCAGCTTGTCTGAAACACAAGACTTATGTGAATTCAAAACATTACCCTATAAGTTAATGGAAGGAAAAGCCTTAAAATCTGAGAACTGTAATGACCTGCCTCTGATATAGGAAACCCTTAAATCATAAAAGTTTGGAGAATATTCCAGAGAAATTTCACCACAAACTTTCTCTGTTCTTATATTCTTCCCTTACATATCTGCAAGTGATAAGAACTGGAGATGAGGCACTATTTTCTGACCCAGGAAAGCTCTTTTAGATTATGTTTACCTTTTTACAGAGCTACACGTAGCCCTGTGATAGCAGTCAGCCTCTAATTGCTTATGGAGTTTACTTGGATATCAGTATGAGGAAGGTGAAAGAGATTTATTGGCCTGGATCAACTGGAGACAAAATAAGATGAAAGAAAAGCTTGCTACACTGGCAACCAGACTCATCGTTAACTAGTGGGAAGCAGCTGCTCTAACAGCAAAAAATCCCATATGGTCTGGCTACAGATAAGTTTGGGTGGCAACAGGAGAGTATGGTGGCGAGGTGCTTTGCCCATTCCTATGACAGGCCGGAGTGTGCAAGCTGTGCCAGCTGTAGCTTGTGTCTCAATGAGCATGGTGCAATGCTGAGATCTGACTGAGAAGTCCACACCACACTGGATGAGGTGTGTGGGGAGCCAGAGGAAGGCAGGAAGAAACTGCACTTCCTCTGAGTATCTTGCTCTTCCGGAAAATCTTACATAGAGTAGCCTATAGCTTCATACAGAAACATAGACCTGCTAGCCTAATTCAGAGTGTCCTGTTCCCAGAGAAAAGTTGTTTTAGGTGTCCTTCACTAAAGATCATTGCACTTTCACTGCAGTTTTTCCTCCTTCAATCTTTTTTCCATATTTCATCTTTGGCTACAAACACATTCTGAAATTAGAGTGAAAAACATTCTGTTTTGCGCCCCTCTAGACAAATTGGAGAACTGACTGAACAAAACAAAATATAAAAGCTTCTCCCCAACTATGGGTATATACTGAATAGATTAGCTTCTTAGCAGAAGGCAGCACAAATAATTAACTACTTTGAGTTGCTGTGTTAGATTGCAAACCTTAGGTGACTGGTAGGATTCGTGCTTCCCAGATAACAGCAATATTTTTGAGAATGAAGCCCAGGGGTGCAGACACTGGGTCACTGTCAAGAAGCAAGGTATGCTGGGAATTTAAAGTCATTGATAAAAAGCTCCTGTCTAAAATAGCTTTGACAGAGTATGGGTTCAGGCTGAAATGAGTTTGAGGCACTTAATGGTGAAGTGCTATTGTCAGGCTTAGCAGCAATGTATAAATAAAGTCTTTGCTATTGACCTTACTGGGCAGTAAATAAAGGCTTTCTGAGATACCTCAACTACATAGATCTACCTCTTGAAGGCATCTCTGTTCAATTTTCTGTTAGGTCTCAAGTATCTGACCTTTTATCTCTATTTCTTACTATGCAGCAGTTACTGATAGGAAGGCTGCTTCTGTAGATAGGTTCAACTCTGACTTTAAAAGCTCTAATCAATTCAGGGGTCTTCAGGCTGATTCTGTCCTCAGTTATCTCTGTGGAAACTGAGTAGCTTTATCAAAAGCAGCTGATTGTATAAGAGCAGAGTGGTGGACAGTCTATATGTAACGCGGTTTTCTAAATAACATTTCTTGTATTGCTTTAAATCGCAAGTATCTTTCAAAGACTATCTGAAAATACTTCCTTGAAGAACAAAAGGAGTAGCAAAATTCAGAGTATTCTTCTGTTTTGTATTTTACTCAGTCCTGCACTTAATTAAAAGTGAGAAAGATAAACCTAATATTCAAAAATCAATAAAACTACTTTTGTGAACATTGAACCTTCACTCTCAATTCACAGACTGATGGAGTGGGAGAACAAGCTCGTTCTTCCTCTTATTTTATTCATTAGATGAAAGGGTGATGTCATTACTCCGAAAAGTGCTTGGATTATGTATGATGGTAGAACAAATTCTATTTTCCATTCCTAATCTTCTTGTCTGTGACTAACTACACATTTTATCCTCTTTACTTGTTTGCCATAATTTCTGGCTTCCAAATAAACAGGATTACCCGTTTTAAACATGAGTAAGCATGGATCCAGCAGTCAATTTCCAGATCTCTGGGAATTCCAAGTCAGTGAACTATATTGTATGTGGCCTTTTAACATTAATAAGCAACTTCAATTTTGTTGGCTCTTTAATAGTTTTTTTTTTTTTTTAATCAATGATTTTTCAGGAGTTTTTGAAAGTAATTACACTTATGAAATCTGTATTCTTCCTCTTCTGTTCTGATTTCTTGCTATTACCTTCAGGTGCTGCTGACTGCAGAAAATGGGAGCAAAACTGTGCACTTTCTTAATACAGACTCTCTAGCTCATACCTTGACCTTGTGCAAGAGGTGGAAATTAGTTAAAAGCTATTTCTTTGGTTCTTTAAGCCATTATAATGCTTGTTATGTAGAAATTGCAAATTTTGCCCCAAATCTGAATATTCCTGTGAGTTAACTCACTTTGGACAGGCCCATAACATAAAAACCTATTTAAAGTACCTTCCATCTTTGAAAACATTTTCCCCTTCATAAACCTGGAAGTGCTACAGCAATGCTGGAGCTGTCTGCATACAGAAACTTGTCTGTCACTTATGTAAAACTCAAATTTCATATATCAAGGGTTTGTGTGGAAATTGCTTTGAGTGTTAATTGCCCAGATGATTCAGCTTTATAAGAGCCTCTCTTATGTACTCAAGTATGTCTCGTAGCAAGCTGAGTGCCAAGCTCCAATAGAGAGCCAGCTGCGCTCTGCTCCCAGATGTTTGAAGAAGATAATTCTTGCTCATCATTTCAGCCCCCTTTCTAAAATCCTGAGAAATTTGTTTAATGAAGTCATTAATGTACAATAGCAGATCTCTTCATTTTTTTTTCTGTTAAAAAAAAAACTCACCCTAGAATGTATGCAAGTTTGCCTTGGCTCATAATTACAATAGCACATTGTCAGATTAACTGTGCTGAGGAGATAAAACAAAAACCATCAGTTCTGCAAAATTAAGACTCTGCCAGTATCATTGGAAAAGATCAGATCTGTCTGTTGGGTTTTTTTTTGTTATTTTTGAGGTCATTTTAATTCTCCAATTTACCTATTGCAACATGAATTGCTGTTGGAAAATTAACAAAAAACATACCCAGTCTTAAGTCTTGAATTCAAGCCTTTTCAGAACATTTATTTATCCAGATCTCAAATTTCAACACATTTATGTATCTGATCCATGACCAATTTGCATTACTCAGTTTTCTTTTAAATCAAAGTAGCCACAGTGTAGTCATGAGATCTGTGTTGATTTATACCAGCTGCTTATGGGCTGAGCTGAAGACCTGGATACAAACATCAAGAAAACAGGGATTTTACTTGGGCTTTTCCTATCGGTGCACAAGTGCAGAGAATTTCAAGGAGAGGTTTTCTGTGCTATGCAGAGATAAAATATTTGTGAGATCCACAGCTTGATCTTCATAGTGAATGTCTGCCATCAATTCCTACTCCTGTCTGACTTATCTGTCAGAAGAGATTCCTCTCAGACTACGTTGTACTGGGTTAATTCAGCCAGTCTTTGGGGCCAGGCTGCTCTTGAGTCACAAGAATGTTGCTGTATTTACATAGCACAGGTGCTAGGATAGATGGGCTCACTTTCCAAAGCTCCTAGGTGAGAGCTCATCTGCCTTCCTAGGTCTGTGTATTTATGTGTTTGCCCACCAACGTAGCGTTTCACGCCCACAGGGTGTTCTGGTCTTACGGTATCTGATCCAGCTGCTTTTGCAAGTTATGCTCAGCATCTGTAGCCTTTCAGCCATTGTTAAGGTTACTGCCAATTCCATTTTCCCTGGTTCAGTCAGAGGTGATAGGACCCTCTGGAAAGTATTTTTTCTGTAGTGGACGGCCCTTGCAAGTTTGAGGCAGATGTTAATGTGGAGATTATTGAGGTTGCACGCAGATCTGGGAGACGTGAGATCAGAGCTGCTTGTGGTAACTGTGGGAGGGAGCAGGTGCTCTGAATCACAGCCACAATCACATCAAGCTGTGCAAGTGTGGGGTGGACAGAGAGACTCTAGATACTTCACCTATTCTGTGAAGCAAAGTGAAGCACTTGCTGGTGTTCCTGTCAAATGATCCATCCAAAATTAGGACATACACACTTACGGATGCAAATCAT
Source organism: Alectura lathami (assembly GCA_013399715.1). NCBI lineage: Eukaryota > Metazoa > Chordata > Aves > Galliformes > Megapodiidae > Alectura > Alectura lathami. The sequence goes on from VXAV01008540.1 coordinate 919,143, forward strand.
TCCCTGATCTTGTTCCTGCTGGGGTTAATAAGCACACCAGTGCAAGGCTTAACATTCTTTATATGGGCTTAGCAAAAGACCTTAAAAAAAAATGATTGGCATTGTTATCTTGACCTGCTAGCTGGAACATGAAGTTCTGTGGTTTGCAAGGTTGTTTTAATGAGGTGTTGTGCAGCCAGGTCATGCTGCTCAGAGTGCAGCCACAGCACCTACTAACGGATAAATGAGATGATGAACATGGCTGCCTCCTCCAACCGCTCCATCCCAGGACTGCTCCTTGTCTGGCTGCTGGGGCCCAGTCCAGTGCCAGGAGACACCCCCATGTGGGGGACCCAGCTGCTGCTTCCACCTTTGCAGGTCCTGTACCAAAGTTGAGCATGTGTCCTAGAGACGCAGTCACTCACAGAGAGGGACATGACTCTGACAGGAACGGTCTTACTTCCTACCCAAGCCAAGAGCTGCCTTCAACAACATTTAAACACAGGACTCGTAAAATATAGACACAAATAGCTGAGTGCCCTTCCTCCTCTCCAGCTGGTAGAGGTACAAGTTCACTAGTGAAAGTACACACACAGCACTCCCCAGGTGCACAACCACACACATTCATATAACCTTTGAGCACTAGTATGGCCCCTCCATCTGTCCAGCAACCGTGCCCAAATCCCTTGCCCAATTCATGAGTAAGCTTTACCTGAGATACATGAGGCTTTTGGCTTACTTGCAGAATCCAAAGGATTTGGGGATTTGGGGGTGTCAGCTGATGGAAAACTCAGCATGAGCCAGCAGTGTACCCTTGCAGCCCAGAAGGCCAACCACATCCTGGGATGCATCAAGTGTGACCAGCAGGGCGAGGGAGGTGATCCTGCCCCTCTACTCTGCTCTCGTTAGACACCACTTGGAGTACTGTGTGCAAGTGAGCAGTACTGTTGGAGGGGGTCCAGAGGAGGGCCACAAAGATGATCAGAGGGGTGGAGCACCTCCCCTATGAAGGCAGGCTGAGAGAGTTGGGGCTGTTCAGCCTGGAGAAGAGAAGGCTCTGGGGGGACCTGAGAGCAGCCTTCCAGTGCCTGAAGGGGGCCCCCAGGAGAGCTGGGGAGGGACTCTTTAGAAGGGCATGGAGCAACAGGATGAGGGGTAATGGTCATAAACTGGAAGAGGGGAAATTTAGGCTAGATATTAGGAAGAAATTCTCGACCGTGAGGGTGCTGAGACACTGGCACAGGTTGCCCAGAGAGGCTGTGGGTGCCCCCTCCCTGGAAGTGTTCAAGGCCAGGCTGGATGGGGCTCTGAGCAACCTGGTCTAGTGGGACGTGTCCCTGCCCATGTCAGGGGGGTTGGAACAAGGTGATCTTTGAGGTCCCTTCCAACCCAAGCCATTCTATGATTCTGTTATTCTGGTCTTCTACAGAACTGACTCTGGTGTGGAAATCCAAAAGTATATCCCGGGTCAGCTTTGACTGCCAACTGAAATGGAAGGAAAATCCCAGAAACCTGTAGCAACAGAATGTGCCATAACCCTAATGCATTCCTATGCAGACTTGCACTGATAGAGAAGACTATAATTTTCTCAAGCTTTCTGGAAGAACATTGAGGGCCTAAGAAGGAATTCAGTCTTGCATTCATAGCAACAGTGTGGAGAAGCCAGTGCTGAAAAATGTCTCCAAACTGTTACCAAATAAAAAACAAGGATATGCTCTTACAGATACTCTCAACAGTGACTACAGATATCTATAAATATATATTAAATACGTAATTTTACAAAACTGTATGGCATTTTCTTTGAGGTTTAGTTTTCCGTAATAATACTAATAAAATGAAACAGAGCCCTTGGAAGATGTGAACTCCTGCCCGGACTCAAAGCTAGGCAGGGGAGGGAAATGAATGATTATATGTATTTTCCCAGCTCCATCTTAACCCACTGCATGTAAAAAGAGAGGCCAAGACCTGGGAAGACACTGCAGAAGAATAAAGATTATTAGATAAAATGGCACAAACACATTCCACAAATGTTACTGCAGAGGGAAGACAAAGTGAAAATATTACTTTATTTTTGGGAAAATTTTACTATACAGCACAGAATTTTTGGAAAATAAATAGCCCTAGTAAATAACGACCTCTTATTTACCTGTTTGATTCAAAATGATTTGTCCTCAGACTGAGTATTTACAGGGACAAGGCAGTTATGTGGACTTAAAAGGTGAATTTTTTTCAAAAACAATTCAACTTTGGACAAGAAATTGTTTTATATAAAGCTTATTGTTTGGTCCATGTCAAAACAATATTTTGGTAAAATACATCTTCTACATCTTCAATGTCTCCCTGCTTTGTGTAGGAAATAAGACTGATTTACTTTAAGAATATGCCCTTCACTTCAGCACTGTGCCATTATCTTCCTCACTGAAACATCATTGGTTTTTGGGTTTAACTAAACTGTTTTGTTAAGTTATAATTTTTGATTTTGCAGGCAAAGAAAACAACAATTCGATCACTAATTTCAAGAGTAGATCTCTGAATAGGTCAGCGAGCATGCAGTAAGAAATTTCCTGATCTTATATCATGAGAGGACAAAAACTGGACTGAGGGGCTGGGGCAAAATGAAAAAAAAACTGAACAGGTTTTCAAAAGCTGTGTAACTTATACCTCTGAGTGGGACAGTGAGTATGCTGACTTGGCAGGTCAGATACGGTTTAAAGTAATCTGATCCTGAACTATTTGTTCTGCTACTTGGGCCTGTAATTCATTTTTCATTGCAGTCAGTGGAGCGGCGGAGATGAGAGATCTGGTTAAACACAGCTGCCAGATGGTTTTTGGAGGGAAGGAGGGAGGAAAGATGTTGAATGAGAAGACTAAGAAAAATAATTCTATGGGGGCTGGGCAGAAGTCTCAATGACAGATTCTTGTGGCTTAACTTCTGGCATGTGTTCAGCACCTTGCTGTTCAGGGGAATCATCTTGTTCCCGATTCTTTGACATGCCTTTCATTTTTCATTCTGCTTTCTTATATCCTGGAGCCAGAAGCATCACTCATGTCATGCAGGGAGAAAGACTGAGAGAGTCCTGAGCTCCCTTCATGGAACAATGGTCTTTATCCCTTTCCCAGAAAACTGAGAGATGTAATAATCTCTTCCACTTCTGTTCTGGCAGGTAAGCTGTGCTGCTGTTGAACTGAAGGGGTGGAGATATTTCAGTGTTACAGAAGAATTTTTGAACATGAGGCTCTATTTATGCACAACATTACAGTAATATTAGAAAAGGTATAGAGAGCCCTGAGGGTCACACATGCTTTCATGAAACAATATTTTATGAATGGAAAGGAAAGCAGAAATTGACACTGAAGAATGGCAGAAAATGTAATTTAATTGAAATACAATACAAAATCTTATTTGAGTTAAATATGGCTTACAGCAGGCTTTATTAATATGCTATTGATCAGTCCATTAGGTGTTCGAATGGGTAAAGATGATTGTTCTCAGTCACTGAGAATGTGGTGTTGAGTTACATTTTATCAGCATATCCATCTATCACAGTGAGAAGGGCTTTCAAATGAATCTGCTAGCAGTCCTCCTGGGAGATTAAGTACTTTCTTTCCAAGATGCTGGAAAATGGGTGACCACTCAAGTCTTCCCGGTCGTTAGCCAAACATCAAAAATTAGAAAACCTCTCTGCGTGCAGTCCTAGCAAGACTGACTGTAGAAAGTCTGGATGTAACACTTCTTATTTTTTAAGCTAAAATAGAAACGTTAATCAAAGTCTCTGCTGAGAAACATTTTTATTAAAGCAAGTTCTGGACCCTTTTCTTTCTCATTGTAGTCAGAATATCCAGTACCAAGACTCTGGGTTCAGCACAGATGATAGAAGAGGTGTGAAGCAAATTATACATGTGTGTAAGAGCCTGCTATGTGGTGGTACTTAGTGCTGAACACGTTGATTTTCATGTGGTTCCCTTTTTTCAAGTATTTTTTCCTTTTCTTTGTACTTTGTTTCTGCTCTAAGCTTGTCAGCTACTGATCAGCCACAAAGGATGAATTTGGTCCCAATACACTTTCATTACTCCTGGGCAAACAGTCAATGATCAGTCTCCATGGAATTACGAGTCATGCAGTGCCAGGTTAACATTACAACCACCACAGATTTTGGGTGCCGAAGCACCTCCAATAGCACTGAATCCTGCTGTTAGATGTCTTTTGAAGCCAAGGTCGTACTTCCATAATGTGCAGGCTAATTGTGGAGGATTAGGTTGCTATACAGTAATCCTACTCCTCTGCTCATCATCCCAGCAAGAACATTGCTAATGAACCATTTGGCTACTACTGGCCTCTGAACACTCCTGCACATCCAAGTCCGGTGGCACACGAAAGGCCCAAAGGAAGAGCTGTTCTTACGTCAGCTTCTCTGCTTATGGATATTAAAACTTGCACTGTCCTGCTGGTACGCTGCAGGATGTGAACATTTTGAGGCATCATTTTGACCCAATAATATATTGCTTAACAGTCAGTGATTTTTTTGTTTTGTTTTGTTTTTCCCCACCATAAGTAATGGTCTTTGAAAACAGAGGTGACAGAAGCAAAATTACAGAACATATTACACTAGGCATAGCGACTGATTGTTCTTTAACTGGGGACATACTAAGATAAAACAGAAACTATATGGAAAGCATGAAGAACAAAGCAGAAACATTCACATTTGGTAGCAGTCGGGTGGAAGGCAGGCCATTCGTCAGTAGATATCCATTAGATTTTTATGAACCTGCCTAGAATTTTTACAGACGCTGTGCCTCACATAACAGACCAGTATACAGCTCCACACTGGCATCCACAGGGTAATGCTCCTTCAGAGAAAGTTATTATTTGATTTCTTATTTGAAGTTTGAGTCCTTCCTGTATGTTCTTGCTTTTTTTTTTTTTACTGCAAATACTACCAGTACATCTTTCAGGGTTTGCATGCTCTATCAAGAACAATTGCAGCCTACTTATTCTTTTTGACCTACATTCCTAAGAAAATAATATAATTGGTGATTCTAAAAGTTCATGATATTTTAAAAGGGAACAGAAATAGGGGAACAGTCTTTTATATGCTGAAAATGACAACTTTAATTATAAAGTCTTTTGTTTCTTTATATTTAGGTTTTTTTTTTTTTTTCAATTCAGAGTAATTTACAGCAGTGTATTAATAGCTTTGAAAAATACAAACATTATAGTCAGCTTTAACATACAATCAGCAGCAAGCTTTGAATGCTGTACTCTCTCTTCTTGTCATAGCAATGTTGCAATTCAAATAGATATTAATACAACATACCAGACACTTTCAACCACAAGTACCTATTGGAACAACAAAAACAGGGTGTGAAAAAAAAATGAGATTATGCTGAAAGGTCAGCTCTGATTAGGATTTCTACCTTCATTTAGAGTGTTTCTTTCTGACATGGGTAGGAACACAATTTTCTTGCAAGAAGAAAAAATATAGTCAGTGAAACTCTTGTCCTGCTGAATTCAGTGGGATTTTATCCCAACCACACAGGGAACTGTCATTGTAGAATAAGGATTCGTTATTTCCAGTCACTGGCAATACCACCGTCTTGAACTAGAGCTCTACTTCTACAAACAATTAGTTTCTTTGTAATACAGTTGTAAAGTTTACTGACCACGTACGTTTTTCTTTGGTATCATTATCTTCCTGTACTAACAACCCAAATTTCCAGACCATGGATATGTGTTTATTGCTTGTTCAGGGGTTCTTTAGTGTTCAGTCTTTTATGAACTGCTGCTATGAAGCTTCTGCTTTTTTCAAACATGCAGAGCTTTCTTATGTGAATTACTGAGAGATTTTAGAAAATGTAATAAAGAACTCTTAATACATTTAATAAGGGTACTCTTTTGGTGAGTATTTCCTAGCATTTTTTGATTGGACTGGCACATGCAAGGAATTCAAACACCTTGTATAATTCAAAGAAATTTATTGTCAGCAGTTACCTTCACGAAATACACTTTAATTTCTCCAAATAGCACTATCTATTTTGTTTGATGAAAAACTGCTCTCCATCTCTATTGGCATCTAATTACATTCTCCTACTCTGTATCTTTTTACTAATTTACATCTTGTCTCAGCATTTCCTGTACTCTGTGAGGAGTCCTCACTGCCTGTAGCTAACAGTTCTATCCTACTCATCCTTCTTCTGTAAATGTTACAGCACTTTGACTACATTCCCTGCTAAAAGCGAGCAGTCATTTTAATTTTCCCTTTGTGGCATTCTCTCCATGATCCCTAGATTTGATTTAGAAGAAAAATCATGTTGATGGTTCTAAGGGGATTCTGTGATACTATTTTTAAGAGTGTCTCAAAGTATTTTGGTCCTTTTGTTCTAAAAAGAAAAAAATCTATATATATATAATTACCTTGACTAGCATCTGTTCAAATCCTCTGCAGGACTGTGTTAATGTGCAATGGCACTTTGGCCCCCAGGAAAACCTGGAATGATAGTGGCCAAGCCCTAGAATAAAATGTATGCCATGTCCAGTAACTGATAGCCAGATACATGGTTGGGGCTAACTGCTTTTAGACAGAATTACACTGCTGAGCTGTAGTGTTGCTGTGGGAGATGACACTGATAAGCAGTCATTCTTGTGCAGGTGAGGATTCTACATATATCCACCAAAAATTAGAAGGGATTCAGTTCTGGACGTTAATGCAGAACAGGTGAACACCGAGTATGTGAAGACTGTTTTTGAAGCTTACTTGATGTTGACAAGAACATACAGTTTTATAAGTGATTCATCTCCCTTTGAAAACAAAGATTTTTTTTTTTTCAGTGAGAGAATTTGAACGTTCCATGGACCCACACTTAAAGCTCACCAATGTCACCAGAAATATTGTTTAACTTTTGTCATTTTCATATATCATTTAAAAATATGTTCCTCTAAGACTATATTTATTCTGTCTCTTCCAGCTCCAACAAATATCAGTCTTTTTCATGCACAGCTTTCCTGAACATCAATGAAAAATGACTTGTGCTTCTAAACATGGGCTATGGCTTTCGGTGCACAATGGGATTCCACAGACTTTCATGGGGAATTAAGACATTAGACTAAAACAAGCTGCTAGATGGATCATCATCCAGATCCCTTGCTAGTGAACATGGGAGGCTTATAGCCTTAAATTTAACTAACTAACCGGAGAGTTTGCAGTACTATTTCTAGATCTATATGCTGTGAAAAAGATGGGAAATGTGATACTTGGCAAATCACTCAGGCCAGACTGGGAATGTTTGATCAAACTTGACACAGGTGGGAAGTTTTAACCTAAATTTTGGTAAAAGTTTGTTCTTAGCTGGCAGAGAGGGGTAGAGTATCCTCACTGATAAAAATAAATAAATAAACAAGTAAACGACCAATCTTTGCCATAGGGATGCCATGGGGAAGGCAAGCGGGATCCAGCTGGGAGCCTGGGGGACTGTAGGTGGGAAGGGCAGTCATGGCTGGGGAGATGGGGCACCAGAGAGTCACAGGACAACCGGGCCACAGCAGCAGAGGAGCAAGGGATAAAAACACAGGAGGGCAAAAGAAACTGTTTCCTTAGTTCTCCTGTTCAGGAAACAAATTGTTAAAATCAATTGATCATTGCTGATGAAAAGCTATGGCTGCCAACCAAGACATTTCAATGTTGTACATAGTGTTTACTTTAGCACAGCATGTTGCTTGCAGAAGGATATTTTGCTAATTATTAGTCCTAAAAGCAATAAAAAGTTTGTAATGCAGTCTCTTTACAACTAAATTGAATGACTCAAAACAGTAGAGTTATTGTATGAGTAAAAAATAGCAGGATGAGGCCATTAGAGTTCTGCCAGTCTATTCAGATATCATGGGTTTTCTTCATTACAAAGCAAAATTTGTTCTGAAAAAGGAAATAAATAGAGGGTCTCCAAAAAACCTCTCTCTGTTCAGCATGCATGAGTCATTTCTAAATACACAAAGTCCTGGAACCCAAAAGGGCGCTGTTAAAAAATAAACTAACTGAAACCGTAGCTCTTGCCAGAGTCACTGCTCTGCAAACATTCAAAGTGGCTCATTACTGTTAGGGAAGCTGTTGCTGTACCGTTTGTTAGCCTAGATGAATGGAGAAAATGGGATAAAGAGATTTAATTAAGCTACTAAGAAGGGATATAATCAAAGACCAGTAGCTGCATTCAGTTAGGGGAAGCAATAACAAAACGTCTGGTGTTGAGTGAACTGGTAAGAATTGGCATAGATTTACTAATTTGTGTTATATCACCAGAAAATCTGACCCTATAGTTCAAAAGTGGGCAGACAGTGGATAGTTATTCTTAGTCCACTTCGTAATTTAAAAACTCAGCCTTCCCAAAAAAGAGACATTAATTTAAGTTTTCCCATATTGTACCAAATATATCACAATTGTCTAATTATGATCAGGAGGCTTAAGTTGCAAAAAACTGAATTTCATGGCTGGGGAAGGAAATATTACCCATGATCCTCACACCTTGCTCTAAAGTCAATTTTATTCAACAGTCAAACCTACATCAGGTGGTTCTGGGTAGATGAGAGGGGACAGAAAAGTGGTGAAAGGTTGGCAGTCTTCTATAGCTACTGGTAGTGCTTGAGGAAAGTTTTTTGGTGTTCCCATGCCTTGTGTGAGAAATGCAGCAGAGCTCAAGTCACCACCCTCTCCTCAGAGGCAATATTTACATTGATATTGAACTGGAGAGTCTTCAGTTTTATAAACTTAGTTTTACAGCTAAGATTAGTTAATTTCTACAACGCTTGTCCCATAAAAATAAAAACAGGTTCCTTTTCCAAAAGCAATAAAAAGGTTAAAATAGCAATGTATCTTAGAAGAAAATAGTCAGGTGCGTAATATCAAAATATTTGATCTCTGCTAGAGCTGGATTACACGGTTTTTATACTGCACTAGCCACAGAATACAATGTGGCTGTGAAACAGTATGTTATGAAAAAATACCTTATGCATTGAGTAAATTCAGCAAGATTTCAATATTCTTTGGTTAAAATGCAGTTATTTAAGTTCTAAGGTACTGGGATTTTAAGAATAATTCAAAGTCCATCTCCTTCAGATACTGAGAAAAGACACATTGTGAGAAAAAATCACATTGTGATTGAAAAGACAAAAATATCCCAGTTCTCCTCTTGGGTCCTCACAGTCTTTTCTTGTTCAGATCTGTTTTCACTTACAGAATTTTTGTAGCCAATATCAATAATGTATGCTGGAGTTCAGGAGAATTTCAAGATTTGGTGCCAAGATGTGAGCACAAGTGACCAGCAATAGTATCTTGAAAGAAGTTGTAGATGACTTCATATATATATATACACATGTATACAGATTGAAACAAGGAGATAAACATGTTGAGTTGAGCAGAGCTCATCAGCATCTTATTTATTATCGCGTATTTCTCTTCCTCTGTTTTCAGTAGTTCAGGGCACCAATGCAGCTGGGGATGAACAGGTGCAGAGAACAGTTCTCTGTTTCTGGAGCTAATTGTAGGCTTCAATTAGGAAGCCAGCTTACTGCCTTAAAGAAACTCATCACTATTGACTATAGATGAGGAATAAGGTCTTTACATGTGACCCACCATGACTGATCTATGTATTTATTTCTATTAAAGCATTGATGGTCAGTGTGATTCTCTTAGCTAGGACAACGCAAAGGATATACTGCGGCCATACAGGGGCAGACATCAGTACAAGCCAGCACAGAGATGTACAAGTATTGGCAGTCTTATGGTTGCATTTGTAAAATAATTATCAGTATATGCACTAGAACTGAATTCCTCTTCCTGCAAAAATCCAAATTCTTGCTGGCAGGTGTTCAAGAGAATTTTCCAATGCAAAATAAATAAATACTCAGGCAAAAATATCTTACTTGAAAAAATCTAACTGAGCTCCAATGTTTCAAAAGGCCTGCTCAAACCAAGCTGCTTTAATACCTATCTATTTATACATGCATGCAGGGAAGCTTCCAACAAATTGGAATCATATCTGGAAATCTACTGACTATTATATTCTACAGTGTAAATTCCAACATTTTGCAGTTCTCAAGCTGCCATGCAGAGCGAGTTACAAATAAACCTTCATTCTTACATTTTCCATGTTTTTCAACAGTTTTGTTTCTTTGAAGTGTCTGGGACTTTTATATTTATAAAATTCAAAAAATTCAAAAAGAAAAAAAAAAAAGAAGTCTCAATCTAAATCCTCAAACAAACAAAGCAAACTTCTCTGTGCCAATAAAATTGCACATTTAAGGGGATGTGGGAGATATCTGGGCTACAAAGCTATTTTTGTTCCAGCTACCTCAACTTTATCTAGTTTAATGTTTGTTCTATGACTATTTGAAATTCAGTTTCAGGTAGTTCTGTACAATATCAGCATAGGATGCATCATTAACTCTAAGAGGACGTTTTCCATTGGCATCTGCTGTTTTCATCAAATGTCAAGGCTTGACATTTGCTATTGTTATCTGGTTTTGGTACATCACTCATACTGAGATTTTGTTTCTTCTTATCTGATATTGATTTCAACTGTGACCAGCTGTGTTGCTAATAAAATCAACAGGCAAGTATCTGGCATTTAGTTCTTCACAGGTAGAGAAAAAGAAACAACCCAGTGCCAAAATAAAGAGATACTTTTCTATTAGGATGCTTGCCTGTATCCTCATATTATCCATTTCTTAACACTTCTGTTGTTGTAGTATTTCTGATTGATTCCCTCGGGGAAGTCTGCATGGAAATCATTGCCTCTCAGATGAAATATTCCTTTTTACTTTCATCCACAGCTTCCTGGAGAACAGGGTCATTTTTCAAAGCAGCATCAGCACTTTCAGCAAATTCAGTTCCTTTTGCCTCGTTGGTGTGGTAGGTGCCCTTATGCCTGTACATGTACCGGACCATCACAATCAACAGGCAAATGAGGACAAATACCACTGCAGCAATCACACCTAGAGGAGAGGTACCAGTTAAATGCATTGTCAGTTATAAAATACAAGCTGCATATTACAAGTAGGTATCATAACTTGAGTTACTTGATAGGAGAAAGTCTATGTAAGGTAAGATGTTCACGTATAGTAATGGCTGGGGTTAGAACAGATTCTGAAAGAAATAAATTGAAGAACTGACACTGCCAAAAGCAAGATGGGATACATATACTGCAGAAAGGAAGGTCAAATTCTTACTAGCTTTCTTTCAAACCAATGGCTTGATTTGGTCGAATTCATTGGAACTACAGGTTAATTCCAAACTGGGGAGAAATCCTACCACCCTTTTGGTAGTGTGTATCCAGGGGAGTATGCAGGCAACCTGATCCTGCCCCTCTGAGTGTACTCAATTTCAGGAGGAGTAAAGGGCACTAAACACTTCTTAGAAGATATTCAACAGGTAGCAGGATCCGTGTGCCTGCAGCACTGCTTTATATTTGGGAGCTGCAATGTCATGCTGTGCTCTAATTGAGAAAACCTTATTGTAATGAATGTGGAACTGACACCTAGAAGAGATTATGGGTAGAACTTCTCTGTCTCCCAGACTGAGACTAATCACTAGCCATCTGTTGACTGGAAAAAAATTTCTGTAGGTAACCCAAATGTGCATAGGACTAAACCGTGAATGGAAGCACTTCTAATGAAGGAGAGCGATGTCCAGGAATGGTTGTGCAGTGAGCACTGGGTGTCCTCTCTTCGCCGAGTACGTTCCTGTTTTTCTTTTTCTACAGTGAAAGGTGAAAGTCCAGAAAAAAATAGGCACCACTGACAAGTCCATAGCTAAATAATTACAAGTTATATACCCTTTCTACTAGACCA
>VXAV01008540.1:944095-969350 GCA_013399715.1 Alectura lathami
ATCAACAAGAAGGTGTTTGCTATGTGTAGACAGAGGAGGTAAAATGCAGGAATGCACTTTCAGAAGGTGAAGTACATTGTGAAAATCTGCACTCAAAATGAACAGGTTCCCCTAAAAGGGAAGCATAAGGGGGAAAAGAGCTGGATAAAGCTGGAGAATTCCTTGCTAGATTGCTCTTGACAAAACAGGAAACTCCAGTTTTTCACAGCCAAATGACTCCTTTGAAATACAGTGGCTGTAGAAGGCCTTGGCAAAAGTTGAGGGTATGGTATTTTCCGTATAAGAATATATAGGAATACACTAAGAAGTAAGGGCCCTCTCTCAGCTGTATAAATAGGCCCTCCCTGCCTGCTGCCTGGAGGGATATTGCTCAGCCATAGCTGAGTCAGCAGCAGCAGTCATTCCTGTCCCATTTACACTTGTAGCAAGGCAGGGCAATGTTCCAACACACAAAGTGAAATAGCAAGTGTTATGCATGCAAAGTGGTATTTGTAGAATCACTCTCTGTGAAGCTGCTTTTGCTCCCTTTGAAGCTGGTTGCAGATCTCCCACCCATTTCAACTGCAAAGTTGGGCCAATGATAAAAGCTTTTAAAAAATCCATTTATTAATATTAGAAGCATGGTAGAACCATGGTTCCAGTGTTTAGATCTCCAGATACAGCCTCTGCTCATCCTCTCCATTTTACCAATTCACAAACTTTTTCACCAGTTGATACTAATAGGCTCAAAATACCTGCCTTCTCAACAATCAGGAAAGAGCCTGAAAATTTATTGAAGCCCTTTCATAACATCCCCAAACTATTTATCATTGCCTCCAAAGAAGTGTGCTTTGGAATGATATCAGAAGGTCAAGTTATCCCACTGAAACAACTATTATTATACAGAGAGAGGAAAAAAAAAAAAAAAAAGCCAACAGCACTAGCACAGCCCTGGAAAATATGAAGTCATAAGTAGAGTTCAGCCAGAGCAGACTCTCATTAAACTTTGTTTAAGAGCCAAGTTCCACCCGGAGATATGTGTGAGCTGCAGTTTATTTTGAGGGGAGCTGTGCAGTACTTCATGTCAGGGCAGGGCTTGGTCAAAGTGTGTATCTGTTATGAACCAGAGAGCAGAGCTCACATCTCTTTTGCATTTTTATTTTTCCTCTGCATGGATGGAACAGAAATCTGGAAGAAGTGGATAAAACAGCCCCTAGTTTCACAGGGTATGTCAATTTTAATTCCCTCCTCCCCAAAACCTGAATGACTGTGTTTCTATATCCACTAATTTACTCTCCTGATACTAGTAGGCTTCCCTGTTCCCCTGCCACCCTCCTTGAGAGTTGTGCATGCTGTGTAAAGAAGGGGCACACATAGAAGTCTGTCTGGCTTTAGCTCCTTAAGGAGCCTTCCACTGAACATTTTTGTGTGACAGGTAGGAGCTCTGCTGAATGATGAGGGAAGGAGTGGCAGAGACTTTCCCTATCCTCACTCTCTTGCACTTGCAGACAGAGACTAGGCATGACTGCAGCCCTTGTGCTGTGCTGAGTTGCTTCAGGAAGCAGCCTTTCGCATTTTTGGGAGTTGCAGGGGAGGAGTGGAGAAAGTCAGGGCCATATGCATTTCTGCATGGCTCCTGGAGGCACTGTGGTTACCTGGGGGAGCAGGGTGTAGGGGTGCCTTGTGTCTTGACACAAGCCATGCCTTCAGCAATGCTGAACTCCCAAGGCTGAATTCCTTCAATTACAAGGGAAAGAGCTTGTTCAGGAAGAGGGAAGGGGGGGAGGTAACGTTCAATCCTGTCAAGCTTTGAGCAGGAGGATAAAGTATTTCACATGAGAAACTCTGGTAAATGCAAAGGCTTTTATAACCCAGGATGTTCTTTTAAACACTGAAATACTAATTCTGGCTGCAGAATTTCTGGTGCTTCAGACCTCCCAGAGGGTTGTCCCGTGCTTCAACCCTCTATTGGATCTCTGCTACTGGCTTAGGGAAGACAGCCCACCAGCTCTATGCTCCTTACAGCACTTTCTTGGGCATAGCTGAACAAATATTTAAGTCTTGATTAGGTGAGAAAGATCAGTGCCATCAGGATCAAACTGATCTTGGCAATCACTTTTCCTGATACTTTATCAGATGGGAAGAGGTGACAGTGTCCCTGGGAAAGAAAGTCTCATTTTCTTTATGCTGGTGTGAGCTGAAAGCCAGCTGGTGAGGGAAAAGGGAAACACACAGGCAGGTCTGGTAACACCACAACATGGCTTCATTGTGCGGTGGCAGTGAAACAAAGGAGGGGAAAAATTGTTACCAAATCCTATTAGCTGGAAGGCAGACAAGAAATATCCCAGCAGTAATGGGGAATGGTAAAGACAGAGATGTGTGCCCTGGAAGTCTGGAGAGACAATGTGGTCCTCAGCCACGTTTGTGGTGCCATGGCTTTGCACCTGTCAAAAGACTGATTTTGCATTTCTTTCTACATCTCCTCTCAACCCACATTTATGTCCAGTGTGAGGGAGAAGATGTACATATGTTTTTAGGGATATGGATGCTTTTGCCCACAGATAGCAAGGTGCTACCTTAACATGCCACACAGTAGCAAGCTCAATCAGACTTCCTTCAGCCACCCCCAAGTCCTGGACCTTGCTGTGTGCTGCAGACAGCAGGGCACAACCATGATGTCACATCCCTTAGGGTCTGAGAGCATCTTCTCATGTGAGATCTGTGAAGGAAATCATTTAGGTGAAAAATAACACAATAGATTTTCCAGTTTTTCATCAAATGAGGATAATACATCCCTCTCCTCAAGAAGAAACCTCAGGCATGATCTTTAATCACCAGACATTTACTCCCTCCCTCCTAGTGACTGTTGCAATTTCATATCTGACAAAAATAAGCACCCAGGCCTCAAAAAGCTATAGCTTGCATTTCCCCCTCTGACCACCTCCAGCAGCTGCCAGACTATGCAAGGTCCTAGGTTGAGCTGCACCATGTTCAGAAAGGAGGGAGACCTACCCAGAGCTTTGTTAAGAGTGGAACAGTGGAAGCAGAGAGGTGGAAGCCATGCTCCCCTCTGCTCTGCTGCTGGTCTCTGGAGAAAACAGGACATAGGATATGCTTCCTGCCTGGGCAAGGCTTGTTGCAGCTGGGAGAGAAGGCATGACCTTTTCCCTAAAGGAAGTGCAAGTTGTGAAGGGAGGAAAAGTCCTCTGTTTTAGGCTGCATTTCATCTTAAAAATGTGTCACACTGTTGTACCTCCTCTTGCTTTCTACCCCAGTGTTTAAGCTGATCCAACTTACTTAGGAATGACACTTTTAAAATACTTTAACCGTCTCTGCCACCCCATTGTTTCTCCAGTCAGTCATGAGCCCTCTGACACAAGTCAGATGCAGTTGAAATGAAAGGTTTAATTCTTCCCAAGTGAAGGCAATGAGTGGAGATAATGCACGAGGAGGAAGGCTTAGCTCATGCTCTGCTTCTAGCTCACAGTTATGTCCCCAGGATGCAGAGATTAAACATCTCTCCCAGAACGCGGGAGGAGGAAGAAGAGACTTTGAGATTCACAAATTTTAATAGATTCCAGACAGGAAAATCTTTTACCAAGGAGCGATAGCAAAGTTCAGAGAAATGCAAAAGCATTTACCTCCCAGTCACATTGCTGCCTGCCAAAAGTAGGAGGGGTGATTTACTCCTCTTTGGTACAAGGAGTCCCTTATGGATCATTAATCCACAAGGAGAATGAACTCAGGAGCCATATACATCTTTTCTTAATGTGCAAAGAACTTGGAGCAGCAGGAAGTATTCTTCTTTGGGAGCATACAGGATCTGTTTATCTTTATTCGCTCCCCACTACCTCCTGTCTACACTGCTGGTTTCCACGAGAGCTCTAGTTACCAGTGATAAATCATTTTACCTTCATTAAAACCTGTGGTAGATTTAGTAGATGTTAGTAGATGCATTTGAAGTGGGGTACTATCAAAAAGTGAAGATCTGAAATCACCAAATGCTCATCCAGAGTCCAATGAAATCTATATGACCAGTCTTGTATTTCAGGGTACAGTTATCTCAACACTGCTGACTTCAGCGAAAGAATACTGTCTTACAGTGAGTAGTGTTTCCTGAGAGCCTCTGCAGAAACTTGAAGGAGACAGAAATGGTTAAATATTTGCTTACATGTCAGGGCCTCAGATCCTGAAGTTTTGTATTTGCAGTTAGAGCTGATCGGAGAACATGCACCAAGAGTTATGGTATTAGAGAAGTTCACATCTCTTTATGGGTAGTAAAAAGAAAAATAGTCTCATTTTGTCTCACTTTGACTCTCTGAAACCATCTGAAAATATTTCTATAATGCTTCAGTTGCAAAGTGAGGAGCATTAGAGGCTGGTTATCTCATTCATAATACACAGACATTTACAAAATGCCACTAGCCTGTAATGCATGGCATCTTGTACCATTTGACTGGATGAAACTTACTTGCAAAAATAAAGGCAGCAGAGAACTACGCTGCTGTACTCCAACCTCACACAAGCAAACACTCCCTTCATGCAGCCATTTGCCAGGTTCTGCATAAGTCTGGTAAATCCACATCTTTACTGCTGTAAATTACTTACAAGATCAGAAATGTGACTGAAAGAGAAAATCCAAAGCTGGCTGGTGTCCTTGGATTTTATGCTCCCCTGTATGTACATGTGTGCATACAGCATCTCTTGTTTTTGCTCTTTGTTACATGTTGGGCCACAAAGCTAGACTTTGACAAGTTGAAAATTATGAAGATTAGAACAATCACTTTTACTTGTATTACCACCTGCTACTCCATTTATTCCATGGTGCTTAAATGTTCAGGCACAAGGCTTTGAAACACGCTACCTGTAATGCACTTAAAAACTCTGTTGGATTTCCAGTTTGCTTTGATCTCCACAGTCTAGAGACTATCTCAGAGAATACAAATGAATATATTTAGGGGAAAATTGTTTTCAAGGAGAAAACCCTTAAGTCCTTCCAACTCGATATGCTTTGCCGGTTGATGTCATTCCTAAGGTTGTTTTTTGCATTTTATCTTTATGTTTCAGGAGGCCTCCATCTCTGTCCAGAATGAGAAATGCAATGAGGTAACTTGGGAAGACAGATGTGGTCATCTTTCCTTGTTGTGAGCACTGACGTGGCAAACAATTGTTTAGTGATTTTTGCTTAGAAAGTAGATAGAAGAAGAGATGGTTTCAGTTCTGAGGAATTTACAAACTAAACAAAGCGAAATAAAAAGGCTGTATTTTATCAAGAAGGAATGGGAAGGATGTGAGGGAAAAGATGGTAAGAGATTACTGTTAATATAACTAGGAAGGATACATTGATTGGAAAGCTGGAAACAGAAGAAAGACTTGGCTAGACCAGGCCATGAGCAATTCAGCTCCTTAATTATTTTTTTTAGAAATAATCCAAAGCCCTAATGCCAGTCACTGCTTGAGCTCTAAGAATGGAGGAGAAGCCACCTCTCGCTGGGAAAAGAGAAAGGTGTCATGAGAATTGGTCCCTTTCCATGAGGTGGTCACAGCCTGCTAAAGAAGAACATACAGAGCATCCTTTTTCTCCCTGACCTTGTACTATTGTCTTTGGCCATTGATGTTTGCAGAAAACATTGAGTAAAAGGAAAAATGACCAGGTATGGAAAGCATACTCAGTTTTGAAAAAATTTTGCAACTTTTGAAAAGGCTTTGAAAAGGAACAACAAAACCATGATTTCCCCTTTTTGCAGAACAAAGAGGAAGCCTGAACAGAAGCATGGTTGTGAATAGCAGTTTTGTTTCCTAGTCTGCTCTCCTTAATGCCTTATGCAGGGTTTTCTGCAGAGATGCAGATTAATCCTGTGTATATCCGCCTGTTTCCACCAAGGGCTTAAATGCCATTAGTAACTGGTAGTACAAGCTTTCTCAAAATAAAAATATATCCTGATGAGTTCAGTGAGGGAAAAATTGGATTTGTGTGAAAGAGAGACTCAAGAAGTCCCAGTTCACTGACGTAATTATGGAAATTCAAGGGAGACAGACAATAATAATCTCTTCCAATCGCGGGATCCAGGATGTAAAAAACATGTCCCAGGTTGTAAACGAAAATTCCTATGTGATGACAGGAAAGATCTGAAGAAGGGGAGATATTGTTTCATAGCGAGCTGTGGAGGTAGGAAAGATAAACCAATGGAGAAGAAAAGAGGGATGGAGATGGAAGAGGAGGCAACTCCCAAAGGAAATAAGGCCTCAGCCATTGACCAAGAAGGGAAGATTTATGTCTTCCTTGCCTATGCTTTTCAGCTTTCCCACTGCCAGGCCTGTGGAACATCCTTGAAAGAAGCAAGGAAAATGTGTTTAATAACTGGGACCTGCATGTCTCTCCTTTGCTGAGATATGAGCACTTCCATGTGGGCTGGGAAAGGGGCAGGCATGAAGGAGAAAGAGGTGCAGAGAACATATGAACTAGGCAGTCTGAGAGGGCAGGAGTGAGAGAAGGGTAATGATCAGAGGCTGGCCCACTCTCTGAGAGCATACTTGCGTGAAGATACATCAAGAATTTTATTTTCTGCTCTCTGTGTTTGACAGGAGAGGGCCTGTGCTCATGAACAACCTCTGCTAGATCCTCAATTCTGGTTGTTAAAGGGCTTCCTTAAAACCTCAGGGAAAAAAAAAAAAAAAACAGTCTCAACTGAAAGTGTAATTTCATAATAAACTGGTAAATTTCTAGCCGTTATGTATACTAAGTGAACCTTTAAAACTGAATTCAGCAATATATGCACATAGCTCTCAGAACACAGAAATAAAATTTAAAGTAGAGAGTATCATTCTAAAGTTACTTCAGAATTTTTGAAAAGTTGCACAATCTTTCTAAATTCCTGCATGCTAACTCATGCCAACTCTTCATAATCCTCTAGAAATATTTTCTTCTCTCTGCTCATGCATACATGTAGCTCTGTAAGCACTGTAGTTAAGTGATTTCTGAACTATTTGTTTTACCTAAGGTTTATCTGGTTTAATTAAAGCTGGCCATCAGCAGCTGTTTTTCCATCCTTTAGTAAGTAACTGAAATTTATGAAACATCCAATTAACAGATGAGAAGCATTTTGTTATCAGGTTGATAAGATGTTTTTTCAAAGAAAACAAGTGTTTTTGTTGTTGTTGTATAGAGAAAGCATATCTTGCCAACACAAAGGCATCAAGTTAGCCTGAAATAACATTTCTGTGAAAGCTATTCCAGTATAAATTCATATTTCCCATAACAGTTTGAGGTGGACACAGAATTACAGAAAGCAAGAGAATTGATTTTTGAATAAATATTCCTCTTCCAAAAGAGGGTAGGTTATTCTGTAAATAATTACTTCTATTTCAGCATGAATATGCTAAAACAATAATTTTTTTCTAGAAAATTTGCCTGGAGATGCAACTACCAAATTCTCCCAGCACAAAGGATCTACTAGGGGATCACAGCCCTGAGAAAAACCCCTGTCTGCATGAGGTTTAAACTTACAGCATTCCCTTCTCCAAGAAAAATTCGGACGTGGCCTTTCCTAACATGAGTTCTAGACTTTAACACCCCTTGACCCATACAGAATATCTTCTTCCTCCTTATGTCTTCTTACATCATTATCATTGCTCTCCTCTGGATTGCTGCTTACGGAGGCATGGATCTTGCAATAGTGTCCAAGATGGATTCAGGCAAATGTTGAAATGCTTAAATTCAAAATGCAGAGAGAGTGATTCAGTGTCTACACCTTTTTTTGAGCTGACAGGCTGTGGCTATATATACAGTCAGCAGAGAGACAGCTGAATCTGGTGTCTGCAAGAGGGAGTTTGAATAAGGCTGCCTTACCGATGTTTTACTATATTGTATAAAAAAGGATGTTTTGTAATATTTCCCAACTTTTTATATATAGCTTAAACCTCCTTATTGCTTTCTTTCTTGTGGTTGAGTTTATGCCTCTTCTAAGCCTTCAAAAATCTGGTCATTTTTCTTCTACTTTTGAAGGGATCTATCATAAAAAAAGGGAAAGATGAGTTTGTGGGCATTGGTCTGTGAATGGAGATGCAGTCAGGGGAATAAAACTCTCCATACCCGAAGTCTGACTAGTGAAAAGGCATATAAATACTGAGAAAGATGTCTATAGATATGTGTGTCTGTGTGTAAGTATGCATACAGATGTAAACTATAAAATATGTATACATACACTGTGCATATGATATATTTGTGTATATGAAGAATTCAAATCCACTTTGCACGTTTGCTGTTGCTTAAATAGTGTCTTTCCAAATCTGGACACCTGCACATATGTAACATCTTGATGTTTGATTCTGCTGAGCTATAACCTTTTAACACATGCTGTTCATAATACGGACCACCTCCTCAAACTAGACATTTTAAACATACAGTCTGCAGTAAAACAGGAATTTTTCAGTCACAATAATATGAAGCTGTCACAGGGTGTGTTCAAAAGCCCCCCTGCGACTTACTGATAAAAAGCTTAACTCTGTTTCAGGGCTTATCTGAAGAAGAAAGAGGTAGACCCTCATGAAATACCAGATTTTTTTTCTTTTTTTTTTTCTAAGATGAAAAAGAGAAGGAAAGGGAAAGAAAAAAAAAAATCACTTTAAAACTTAAATGCAGCAGAATAAGTTTAACCCGTTGAGATTTTCAGTGGAGTTTTCTGCTTCATCAGGAAGAATCCTGTGGTGAAACATACATCAGAAAAGAAGCAGATATGAAAAATCAGTCTTCTTTGCAGATGAGAAGATTAATTAAGAGGGAAATCACTTAGCCAGATGTCTCATTGGTGCTACACGGTGGTGTGAAACTACACGTGCAAGGTACACCTGCAATGAGAGAGCCTCAGAGCACAGACAGCACGTTTGATTTCTGTGCTAACATTAGAGAGAGAGGAGTCTGGTGTGAATTAGATCATGCTGACCCTTGGAGAAATTGAGGAGCAAGGATCTTATTTCAACTACAAATTATATGAGCTGCATGCCTGGTTACTATGTCGCATGATGATTTCTTGATATAGTTATGCCTTACAAATAAATTATGCAGAGAAGACAGTTCTTTTCTCTGTGTTCATAAATTGCTGGCCAAACAAGCCCGATTCCTCCAAGTGCCACTTTTAGTCATTCACCAAGCAGTTTTTCAGAATACTTTGCGGACATTGGGTTTCTCATGAACTCATTACTGGGGTAAGTATCAAATTCATTTGACTTAGGAACTTAAGTCTTTCGTAAATAAGTAAAACACCGCCTGTGTGCTGCCCAAACACCCACTCAGCTAAGGTGTTCAAGTACTCTTGTCACTGCAGTTGTGTTGTCCTCCAATTTTTGATGCATTTCTTATCACAATTCAGATGTGGAGAAAAATAAGAAAGAGCCTTCCCCCCCAAAAATAAACAAAACCAAACAAAAAAACAAACAAAAAAAATCCACCACAACAAAACAACAACAAATATCCTTCTACTGGCAAACACTGTATTTAAGAGTTTTCTGATCTTTCTGTGAGAAATAATTAAGTCGATTGCTAAATGATTTCCAAGCCACATCTTTTTCCCCAAGCATGTATTATGAAATTACAGAGAGTAGGAAGAAAAGAGCTGTTCCCTCAGTATATCTATTGGAATTTGTTCTTGTTCCTACCTCCTGCCTGCTATGAGTGACTTCCTGTAGCCCAAAACTGTCCATGGAAAGCAGTCTTTTTTTTCTCCTACCTGTAAACTGTCCTCTACCAGATTTTTTGAGGGTGTCTGTACAACATCTAGCACAATCAGATCTCTCTGTTGGCTTGAATTTCTCTGTGCTATAGGAATACTAATCCCTCCCCAACAATAGAGACAGGCACTCTGCAGAGCAGACACACAAACAGACTTTCATTGGAGAATGCAGTCCCAAAAGCCAGTTTTACAAAAGGCTTTGCTGAT
Organism: Alectura lathami; assembly: GCA_013399715.1. Taxonomy (NCBI): domain Eukaryota; kingdom Metazoa; phylum Chordata; class Aves; order Galliformes; family Megapodiidae; genus Alectura; species Alectura lathami. The sequence goes on from VXAV01008540.1 coordinate 954,010, forward strand.
TGGACTCAGTCATTTGAACAGTGATGGATACGGGGTGTATTCCACAAGAGCCTAGAAAGAAAGGTGCAGCAGTATCATAAATGAGATGCAGACACTGCACAATTCTGTATTAGTGATAGGCTTAAACACAGTCATAACTGAATCTTTAACATCTATTGTGTAAATCAGTACATTTTTTATCCAACCCTTTTTTTTTTTTTTTTTAAGTGAGGATCTGTGCTCAGAAATGCTGAAAACTCCGTATTTTCAAAAAAGAAGGCTCTTGTTTCAATGGACATTTGCCCTCTGCTCCCAGCTTAGTAATTTGCCAGTTTTTCTGCTGTTAATTACTGAAATTTCAGGTGCATTCCGAACCTTTCAAATTTCAAACTTTCATATCCAAATCTCAGGCTGTTGAGGAGAAGCCCTGGGATATAAAGCCAAATTTTCCAATTCAGAGGCACAGCTGTGGGAGACAAACATACAGGCAGAAGCATTCAATTTATGTAAATGCTTGTGGGACATATTTTGCACCTTCTGTGCTAGAAACAAGAGGTTATTATAATCTACAGATTTCCTCACTTATAAATGCTCACAGGTTTATCATTGAAGACCAACATCTTCCTAACCAATAGCCTCCATTTTTTTGTGTATTAGTTACTGTCACAGACAAGCACTTCTGATGATTAAGGGTGATGAATTCAAATCTTCTGCCAAGGCAGTGAATAGCATTGGTTAAATGGCTGCAAGAACCATTTCAGCTTTTCACAGGCCCCATGTGAAGGTATTGGTATTGCTCCAGGAACATCCAAAGGACCGATTTATAGCTCCTAGATTTATCTCATTATGGGTTAAGACAGGGTAAGGCTGCTCTCAGAACAAAACTTGTCTTCACAACTCTAAGTTATCTGGCCTTTATAGAAGGCCGCCTTCACCAATCTCTCACCCTCTCTAGAGGGGACAGCACACACACACTTGACTCTTCTTGGCAGAGGCCCTTGCTATTGTTGCAGCAGGAGGAGGAGCTGGGTGTGGCAGGACCAAGTCCTCCTGCACCTGGACAGAGGCAGCACAGAGCAGGGATTACTTCGCACCTGGGTACGGCTGAGCTACAGTCAGAAATGCAGATGGAGAGCGTACAGGTCATGAGTCTTGCTTTGCTTCAGTCTGCTCCTGACCCTCTTCTCCTCTCTGCAGCTGAGGTGTGGTGTGAAGCTCGGTCTTGTCTTCTCAGGTCACATTCTTTGAGGGGATGAACACCTTTGAACCCCAAAGATGACTTTGCATAGGTCACCGCCTCTCTAGACTGAACTTTCGACCCAGTGACGTTCATTTACGTGAGTCTTTCACCTCATTTGAGGTGCCCATTGCCTCAGAACTGGGTCACTGCGGTCAAACAGGAAGAGGGCAAAAGCTGCAGTCTGAATAGAGCTTGCCAGACTTGTGGAATTCCTCCAACTTTGTAATATGTCGATCAGCTACTGCCTGTGCATGTGAGCAGAAGTGGGAAGAGGCAAATATATCACCAGAAGGTGATACACTTAAAAATGATGTATTTAAAAGTCAGGAAGTTCACATCCCTTTATAAAAATAGCAACAATGACAACAGGAATAATAATATGAAGAAGAAGAAGAAGAAGAAGAAGAAGAAGAAGAAGAAGAAAATTGGGAGATACACTCACAGTACAATATTGTATTGAATCCTAGCCAATGAAATTGAGGTCCCAACTCCATTTTGGCTTTGTTAGCATACTTCTTTCCTTAAGTACTTCATTTTTTTTTTTCCAGCCACATACGAATGTCCATTAAATAAGAATGATGGAGTAAACGTACCACACACTGCCTGACATCAGCAAGCTGATCTACTGGCTCACCCACCTCTCCATAGAGTATACAGAGAGCCCACTGGGAACGATGGAAGGTCTGAGCCAGGCATGGCTCCCTGACATTATATGGTATGGTACCCCCATGGAGAGGCAGAATACATTCACTGACTTCACAGAGGTGAACATTTTAAATCTGAAACAGAAGCCTGCTCCCACCTGGATTGCCAGGATCATACTGTGTTTATAGAATGAGAAAAAATCCCTTATCAGCTGCAAGTGAATACAAGGAGATAAGCAAAGAACATGAGCAATTAGGTGACTTAACCCTGTTCATTCTACATCAGTAAGCAGCTGCTCCGTGGTCTCACCTGCAAGTATCCAGGAAATAATTAATATTTTCAATACAGTCAAGGGGTTTTGCTGATGCTTTATACATTTTCACACCCGTTTCAAAGATTTTTACTATGGTTATGAAGAAAACATGTTTTCTCAAATATTCTCCCTCTCAGGTAAACATCTGCTGTCCATACTGTGCAGCTCCTCATAATACACCAGTATTTTGATGTCTTGTAACTTACAAAAATAACTGGAATTTTACTAAGAAACAAGACCTTTTTCCTGGACCTGACCCCTAAAACCTCAACCATTATAAAAATAGTGCATGAAAGTTGCACGGTGCCACAATATGGTACTGACTTCCCTTTAGTTTAATTTTATTCTTTATCTGTACATTTAATCCATGTAATTACAAAATAAACAGCCAAACAAACAAAAATGACAAAACCCAGAGAGATACAGACAGAAACCAGGCATAGGAGCATCCTGTCTGAATCAGTAAGAGAAATGACGAGGGCAAGTCAGAATGGTTACCTTGTTTCAGTCAGAATTCTTATTCTAACTAGATTGCAAACCACTTATTCTCACTGGCAATTGTACAGTCTTAAATTGGTTCAAGCTGAGAATTCCTGCCTAGATTTTGAGAAAAATCAGAGAACCTAATGCATTAGATTTTTTTTTTTTTTTCATTATGAGTATAATCCCCCTTCCCCAGAGGAACTAACTCCTCTTCCAGATCCACCTTAGGACCTTCTATGGGGTCCTCTAAGAATATGAGTCTGTCAGAGAAGCGATACATGCAACTTCAGAACGGTAGAACTGGTCCCGGATTGTCACCTGGCCAAGCATGTTACTAGAGACACAAGGCTGGGTCTGGACCCTTGTTGATACTGCACAAAGAGCAGAATGAACCTCAGTGAGTCACTACCACACTGCTGTACCCATATTGAAAGCATAAATGGCAGTAACTTTCTCAAACTTTTGCAAACCCAAACTCTCAGAATCCTAAATTAGCCTGCATATTTCATTCCAGTCTATAATAGAAAACAAAATTTAGCATAAACAATAGCAAACAATGCATTATCTCCTAAACTGCAGTATATTACAGAATAAAATATAAGATAAAACTAGCATCTAATATTTTGTGTTGGTTGGAACATGCATAAAGGACTAAAGGGTAAATAGAAATTGCTGGCTGGGATTCCAGAGATGCTGCTCACTGTGTTGTTTCTGCTGGATCAGCCTGCCTCATTCAGAGTTTGGGAAACATCGTTACTCTTAACCTCCAAGCAGATCAAATATTCTTACAGTAAAGCTCGAATTTCCAGCAGCTCCCAGCAATCCTGTTTGTACTTTCTGTCTTCATTACTGATACCATGGTATGATAAACAATTCTGCTGTAGTCAGTTTTCTTATTTAAAATATTTGAAAACTGATATGTCAAATTAAAACAAGAAAGATTGTACTACAATCATGAACAAGATACAGAGTCAAATCCTGCTGTTGCAGCACTGAAAATTTTTCTTGGTTTATCAGACCAGAATCCTTCCCCTTCTCTTCCGCCTTTTTTTTTTTTTTTATACTATCCCAAAAGGAATGCTGCCATGCTACAGCTAAACATTTGTGCTCACTTGACTGTTCAGGCCAAATTCTCCTTCCAAGTTTACTAAAATATGCAGAGTTATGCCAGCAGAGAACTTGCCCTCCTGTACCCTCCCTTTCTGAGAAACTAACTTGCTTGTCCTCAAGCCCACGTTTCTAAATTTCCAGGAGCAGAAACGCTTTGTGACTTTAAATATAGACTGTCAGTTTGTGGCTTGCGTCTCATATTACAGGCAGACAGCTTGAAACTCTAAACAGAAGTTGGGCAGCACCATTAATATCTTAGGAAAGTGTCAGTACGCTTTTGAAATGCTCTATATATTTTCATTCCTGACGACAGAGTGGGGAGGGAAAAAAATTTAAATAAAACTTTCCTGTGCCGTTACTGACTTTGCTCGGTCCTATTCAGAAGCAGGAGTTTGCAGAGCCTGTTTCAGTTCTGCACACACATGCATGCACACACGCACACACAAAGAATTAGAAAGGAAAACAGTTTCATCACAACTTTTTTCCTTCAGGATAAGACTCAGGCATTCTTTCTTTCTTTTCCCTTTCATATGAAATGCATTTGACAATCTTTTCCCTAAGCGGCAGACTGGTAAGTCCACTGTTACCATAAGGAGGGGGGGATAAGGGTACTCACGTGGTTGAGATGTCGTATTGTTTTGGTAACTCATAATTTACGCCTTTGAAAAATGCCTTATTTGTGTTGACAGCCTCTCTTCCCTGCTCAGAACTGACGGCGGGATTGAACTGAACAGCTGGAAGAGCCCAGGAAAATGCAGCTCTTGTTCAGGCTCTCCTTGCCTGGCTCCTGACCCCTTTACAACTGGAAAAGGAAACAGCACATGTGTCATTCTCTTTTGCCTGTGTAGCTCACATGAGCGGGGAGGGGCACCCATTTGCAGATAGCAGTAACTGCATTCAAGTTTTTCAAGTTGGATGTATTCCACCCCTTTGCTTTTACTAGCCAGCATCCAGTAGAAGGAAAATGCTCTTTTCGTTCTCAGCCAAATCTAGACGCACCTATTAGATTTGCCTCCCAAACCCCTACCGAGGACTGCTGATATTATCTAAGTGCAAAACTCACTGTTGTGTAAGTCCCTTCCAAAAATGCCTGTCATCAGTGGCTGAGATCAAAATCAGATCTTTCAATTTTTGTTGCCCAGCAGCATCCTTGCACTCACGGTCTGGTCCTGTCCTTTTAACGGGTGTAAATTGAGAATGGCATTTACTGTGTCAGAGGAGTTACATCAGCGTAGAGTGTGAATCTGAGCAGTGTTTGGAGTGGGGAAGAACCTGTGACTGAAGCACAGGCAGATGCGTGGGTAACTCCAGTCCTGGCTCTGACACACGCTTCTTGTGGTATCTTGGGCAAAACATTTAATCTCTGTCTCAGTTTGTCGTCTGCAGAATAAAGATATATATTTTTTCTTCCTTTTCTTGATAGTTGTATTTTAATTAGCAGCAAGTGTTCTTTATAATAAGATATATTCATTGGTCTGGATGGGATAATTTATTTATACTCTGCAGCAAGGTTTTCATCCTGAACTACGTTACCAGCTCCCTTGTTTATGTTGCTCCCATGTAAAGCTCTCTGTTTGGCTATCTGTATTCTGTACTGCAGCCAGCAGTATGGAGTTAATGTGAGTGTGCACATACAGTGGTTAACATGAGCTAGGGCTTCTAGGTCCTACACAACATATATCTTAGACACTATGGAAAGTGGGTGAATCTTTCATTTTCCCAGTCTGTGAGACAGGATGAATTAACTGCCTGTTTGTGACAGCAAAAACACAGCAAGCATTGGAATGGAAGTGGAAAAAAACAGAGTCATGAAATTCAGACTGAGACTCATCCTGTTTTGCAAAACTGTCACAGGATATTTCTGTGAAATCATCTCAGTAACCTCCTGCAAGAAATCAGCGTTGTGGACTTGGTTCATAGTATTAATTTAAAGGCCATAGGATGGAAAGACCTGTGACTTATTTACATGCCAATACCAAATAACAGCTTGTTTGTGAGCGTGGATACAGTAAACAGCTTCGGTCAGCACTTTCCACCCTCCAGGCTCGCGGTAGAGAGCTCTGGAACATTTAGTGATAGACACAGCAAAGCAAGGCACAAAACAAAGGGGAAAAAATAACAGCGAAACCTCCTGACATTGCTATGCTGGTTTCAACTGGCAACATCTATTTACACCAGATAGCTTCCATAGGGAAATATTGAAGGGCACGTTACTTCTGTATTGGAAGAACAACATGTACAGGTAAAATTTTGTCTTTCTGTCTTGGGGCATGAGAAATGTTGTTATGCAGATTTATTACATTTAAATCTTTGGTCATCCTGATCCTTAAGTATTTTCAGAACTCCTGTTATGAAGACTGCTCAGCCTCTGTAGCTGAATTGAAGGACGAGAGGTACTGTTTCCTTTGTTATGTTAGTAACAGCAGTTTAAGCACTTCCTGGATATTTTGTGATGGACTTCTTAAAACCGCATACACACAACCAGCTGAGCTGCCCTAAACTGAGCCCCTTTACCCCCTTCTGTTTAGCCACATGCATCTATGCATTGCTTCCTTCATCTGTCTTTGTTAAGGCTACTCTCCTACCACCAAAATCACTGGGAGAGACATGCCCAAGTTTAGATAGCAAGACTCTGAAACAAGCCCGCATGGGAATGTCCCCTTTAACACCTTAATTTTCTCACTTTTTTAAAGATTTCTTTCTTTGCTTATTAAATAGACTAGAAATCCCAGGAAATCAGAGAACCTGGGACCCACTTTGCATGGCTGTTACTTGCCCTCAAGCAGGCCATTAAAGAGACCCTCCCTGACCTTTCCCACTCATTGTTAATGGGAAATATGTGAGGTTGAAAAGGGAAGTGAGCACGACAGCCCAGCACACTTCTGGAGAAGCCTGAGACCAGAGTGTGAAACAAAGAGCAGCCCAGTGCTCTCTGCCTCCCTTGACCCAGCATTAACCGCCCGCGGGGACAAGAGGCACCAAAGGGACCCAGAGAAAAAGACTAGAGTGGAGTGTGGAAAAAAAATGCTGTAAATCATTATTTTCCAGCTTGTCTGAGCTCCCTCCTAGCCTTTAAAGGTTGCTTCCAGCAAAAAAGTCCTCAAAAAAGTCAAAAGGGTGAAGGTAACACAAGGGTAGCTGAAAGCATTTTTTTTCATGTAAAGACTGTGACACTCACGCAGGATCTACCAAATCTGTGGGATGATGTAGGAATGCTGGTAAGTGTGTCAGCTGTGTAGCTTCCATCAGACAATTGGTCTTTGAGGCCACCATGTCCCCATTAATGTATAGAAAAAGTATCTGTTTCCTGCCCTGATTAATACTTTTGTATCTCCAGCCTTTGAAAGTTCAGAGTGTTTTTCTAAGCAAAGAAATAAAAATAATTCCCTTTTTTTTTTTTTTTTTTTTGTCTCAGTAATGCTGTCGGATGTGACAGTCCTTTCAGGTCCAAGAGAGTTACCTCAGAAGTGAGACCCCGTGATACAGCAACTTCTCCTCCTCCTCCTAAGCACAGCTATGTAATGAATTCATAATCAGACCCACACGGTTGTTCTCTTTGATACTATCTTGCTCCAAGGTAAATGATATTTCACAGTCATTCAGGCTTGGCAAGCCGATGTCATGTGCTGCAGCTGTTGCTCCGAACAGGAAGAGAAGGTTTAGGTTGCACTCGAAGGAAAATAAAAAAATAAGCCAAAGAAAAATGTCTCTGTCCTGGAAGCTATGCCCGCCCAGGAAATCAGACTAGAAATCCCTGTCTTTGGATTACAGCAAAGCCTGTAACCTCAGGCTGCAAAAATCATGGTAAGAGTGAAAGAAGCCGATCGGAAAGCTATCAGGAGTATTCTTTGCTGTCCACCCAATGCAAGCTGTAAGTTAGAAGCATACCATGCCCATACTGCTGGCTGCACTTACATGGCCCAGTAGCATGCTCCACCAAGCCAAGCGCTGTGGTCATGTAGCCAGCTGCCCAGCATGGTGTTGGCTTTCTCCTCACCTCTGCTGGCTACAAATATCAGGCTGTCTTAAACATACTTGGCAGGGTATCGTTGGGATGGATCCCAGACTCTGAAGACTTTCCATAGGTTAAAGAGAGATAAAGCTATAGCACAACAGGAGCTAGACTGAGTCCTGACAGAGGGATACTTCATATGAGAGGTGCTTCAGGAAACATTTGGCTCTGGACACTCTTTGAAACACAATTTTCTACTGATTATCTTCCTCTCATTTCTGGAAGGAAAAAATACCATATTTCTTTGTTACCTCATGCTGTATGGTCTTTTACATTTGTGTCTGTAAATTATCTGTTTTCTCAGAGGGATCTTCACTGTCTGTACAATACAAATCGTCAAAACAAGCCATCACTCTTTGTAGAATGGCCGGTGAAATGGATAAGGCTCTGTTTCTCTGCAGCATTGTACTTGGCATTCCTTGAACAGTAGTTTGTGTAATGATGTCATGGAGGGAAAATAGGTAAGGTCAAGAGCTCAATGGATGAAGTGTCACAAATTCTCTGTCACTATCTAGAATATTATAATATCCAAAGATCAGACAGGATGCCTTAAAGCAACAGATTTCTGCCTCCTCTCCAATCTAATACCTCGTATCACTGAAAAACACATCATCTGCTTGTACTCTGGACAAGTCAACAGGATGTTGACATGCTGCTTGATAGCGCACATTCAGGACAGCAGAAGCACAAGCTGAGTGGATGTACTGGGGGTGCATCATAATATCAGCTCTTGCTGAGTTCAGGAAATCTGAGAGCAGGCTTTGGTACATGGATTTCTCATAACAAAAGAACTAAAGATAAATAAATCTAATCACACTGAACTTTAAAACAAACAAGACAGAAGGCTTTCTCAACACAGTTAATCAGGGGACATCATCATTGCTTGAGATTTAATTAAACTTTCAGTATGAAAACCACTGCTCCTGTTTACATAGCTGGAACCATATTATCTGTACAATAATTTCAATAAGTTATTTCCTTATAGGACTCTAAAATTGCAGATCTCCAAAATGGCTGGAAAATTGAAATTTGAGAGTTTTTTTTTTACCTCTGGAGACTGTTGTGTTTTATTACTCAGGTGCTAAGTTATGCTTTCACTGTTAGGTAAGTACACAACCAAATCCTCTCAGAAGTTGGTTGTCTGCCACCTTTGCTGTCTTTGTGTAACACGAGCTATGGGCTAAGCTCTCTTGTACTTTAGCAAGTGCTGAAGTTTCTTGTTTTCTCTTCTGAATGGATCAGGCATGGATGAGACCCATCAAAAGCTGAGATTTTTCTACCTGCACTGTAAATGCTTTGACCAATACTGTTGCTGGGATACATCCCACAAAGGTGTTGGATGAGTGTACATGTTTTAAATCCATTCCTGAACCTGCTTCCCCTTTTACAGCAACACAGACATAGTCAGATTGGCAGATGATATTCCCTGAAATATAACGTCTGAAGTATTTGTTCTCATTTTTAGCTTGCCTGTATTGTCCTTTCTGGAGAAAAGGACACCAAATTAAGACTTGTTTCTTCCATAAATGCAAGATCAAAAAGCTCTTGCTTCACTTCCCCTCTACTGGTGAATCTACAGCTGAGAGTATCTGTGCAGGATTACCAGCTAAATTTACTCAGCGGTACTCATCCTACAGAACAATGCTGTCCTGGTAATTTTTACAAATACACTTTCTAATAGCTGTGCTGGGTATTTTCATCATCATATTGGTCTTATAACAGTCTGGCTTCAGTTTTGTTATCAGACTGCTTTCCATAGCCTTGCATTAATTATAAAAGCAGAGATACTTCAGTACAGAGTTTCGTGTTTCAACTCACTATCTGAGCACAAAGCTAGCACATGATAAAGGCATATTTATGCTGAATGAAACCACTGCACCATGGGGGTGTGTGTGATGACCTGAAGACCCTGTTGCTTAGCATTGGTACTATCACTTCTTTAAAAATAACACCACAAAATTCCTAGCCCAGGGGAGGCTTGAACTTCATTTTTCCCCTGGCTTATGTGATTTTATTTGTTTTTATTTTAAAACAACCTTAAGCGTACATTTTTTTTTTCTTTCATTCTGCAACTCGCTTGAGCAATTATAAAAATGTTTGTGTTTACTGAGTCAAATTGCTTCCTTTGTTTAGTGATTAATTAAATAACTCGGAGGTGTAGTCAGCAATCCTAATTGAGTTTGTTGGGATCACGCCAGTAACTCAGCACTGCAACAGGAAAAATGCACAGATCTGGATCCTCTCAAGTTCCATTAGGCAGTGTACCCCATTGATTGCTGGCTGCAGTGTTTGTGAATCCACAGGCTCTCGCAGATCATTCCTGAAGTAGCAAGTGTTTACCATATCCTGCAGGCAGGACTTCCCTTATGACCACAAACATGAAGTATGGGAGCTCCCAGCTCAATTCTGTGCTGGAAGTGTTGTGGTTTATTTTATTTTTTTTTAATTTTCTAAACAACTCAAAAATCAACAGACATAGGGTATGGGAAGACCTGGCTAAAACCCTGGTGTGAACTTACAGCTAGAGTATAGAAATACTTTTTCCTCATCTGCCTGCTGGTGTGCTCTAAGGGAAAAATACAGTTTTGGGCCCTGCCATATGAACACATGTTTCTTACCAGGACAGTCATATGACTGGATTTGCTAACATCATGCAAACGGGTCATCCCACTGCTTTCAAGCGACTATTCTTAGGAAGAAAAATAAAGCAGATGAAAAAGTGACTGTGAAATCAGAGCTCAGGAGAGGCCTTTTGTTGCCAAAACCAGGCATTATACATGTGATTTCCCATCTCCTTTCAGTGAGACAGAAGTGGGTGCCTTGTTCTTCATTCGCATTTTAAAAAAGCTCCACAAGCCCCTGCTTAAAGGATACTTTCTACTTAATTGAAATAGTACAATATTCATCTCAATTAAGTGTGGTTCCTAAGTCTGACAATGATTTTCAATAGGGAGTGGCAGAGACAGAGTTCCCAAAAATGCACTACATGCACTGGATGTTCCTATCCTTCAGATCTACACCCAGTGATTCCAGCTAAAATAGAGTATGGTCTTAAAACCGTAAGCTTCTGTTCCTTTTCTTTGTGCTAAGTATTTACAGAAAGATGGATATGGCTGTCTGCTGTGATGGGAGTAAAAATTAAAAATGGTCTATTCCAATAATTAATTGCTTGCTGATCTTTTGAGTTTTTACTGCAGCAAAGGCTGCAGCTGTATCTGATTGGCTCGACTTCAAGATTTTTTACATTCAGCAGGAGAAGAATGTACAGCTGCGGAAACCAAAACAAAGCAAAAAAACTCCCAAACTACACATGCTAGAATGGCAGCAAGCCCAACTGCAACAGCTTACCAGACCCACTCACAACTAATCAGGCTCTGGGACACACAATGAAAGCTTTTGCAGGCTAAATTATACAAGAAGTTTTGTTTTTTCTAGTGCAGAGTCTAAATGTTTCACTCCAGCTACAACATCACAGGCTTTCTTGAAGCTTATGTAAATGACATGTATGAATGCCTTTGAAAATTTTAGCCATTATTGCTGCAGCACTCCCACAGATCTGTTTTTTATGGCCCCTGAGCTCCTGTTGGAGATGGAAGACATTGAACTCCAAGGAAAAGGCGAGATCGAGATGCTGAAAGAGTATACAGAGATCACTCATTTCTTGCACCAAGCTACAGCCATGACTACTTTTATATGTATATATACACATATATATATATGCCTGTATATGCTTCATTGTGAAATCTACAGTGCTTTCTTTATAAATAGTTGTCATCTTTGTTGAATAAAAGAGCTGCTGAGGAAGTTATCAGCCAGGACAATAAACATAACTACAGGAAAAAAATCTGAATAATCAAAACATATCTTTTTTCTACCAAGTTGATTAACATAAAGTCAGACTGAAAGGAGATTTAGATGTAACAGGGAGAATTCAGGAGTGGAATAGGTTTAGATAATGAGTTTTGGGAAAGATCTTACTCCAGAAATCTCTGTTATTACTGGATCTCACCATTTTTTTCCCAAACATTGAAATGACAGCTGGAGAAGTTCTCTGTAGCACCAGTCCTCCACAGCCAATTCACTTCTGGCAGCAAACCCCATATTATGAAATTATGCCATGTTCTTATGGCGCTTTCTTAATTTTAAGCACATACCTAGGTCTTTTTCTAAGTTGAAATCATGCCAAAAGATTTTTCTGATGATTGAAGACTTCCTACAAATATTCATATACGGATACTTCCTCTACCACATCACCCAAATTACATTTCATAATTAGACTCCACAATGAGGCAGTCTATTGAAGAAACTTTTCAAAGATAAGGGATTAGCCTCGTCTTATGTGACTTCAGTGATTGATATATTGGTCAAGTCATCTATTCCAATGCTTTGCATTCCCTCTGGAGTCAAAGAAGGGGATGGAGGTTTCCTGAAGGTGAATCATTTTGTGGCTAAAAGGATGTGTGATGTATAACATCATGTCCAGTAATTTTTTTTATCCCGAATAAAAAAATCTAGGAGTATTCAAATTTGGTATTTGTTTTCTTGTACTATTTCATGCCACACAGAGAGGCCATTCCCCTTGCACTTAGCAAATACAAATGCAGATGGTCCTTGCTTATAGCATCTAAGTGCTGGTAGATGGTCAAATCCTCATTTAATAAGTGTAACTACTTATATGCACCATGTTGTGTAAATTAATACTCTGTGTCAATATCCTTAATTTGAAATTTTACCCGTCATCCTCTTCTGTTAGTTTCTTCTTTTTAACTTTAAAAAACAATTGTCAAATATATTCTGAAATGTCCTGCTTGTTGTTCGAATGAGGTGGTGTTATTACATATTACACATAATGCCATAAATGTTTTAATTTCTTGAAAAGTACAGTAATTATCACTAAAAAAATGAGATATTTTATTATAATAGTAGGTATTCAGAATACAACTTTAGATATGCTTCTGATAGTGAGATATAGGTATATAAGCTCTAATAAGGGAGTACAATGTTTTCAAATGAAGCAGTTAACTTCAACTATAGAAGAGTAACTGCAGATAGTAAGTTATCCTTCTGTTTATCATATATCGGATATCAGAACACCTTCTTTTAACTTTGGAACTGGTAATAACTTCTAGAAAATTAAATTTCACTATCTACTTTTAAATAATACATTTCTATAGTACCTTCAAATTTTCAGAATGTTTTTGTACCTAATACCTCAGAATAATTAATGTTTGGGCTGTGAGATTACACTTTTGTTATCTGTACAAATACTACTGTGTATTTTTTGTAGATGCAGAAATGAAGGAGAGAAAGAAAGGTTTAAAGATATCTAGGCAATCTGGACCTAACTCCCATGTAAATGATCTACCTTAGACTATCTCAATTAAAATTTAAAAGGAAAAATAAAATGATAGCACCTTTCTGGCATCTGATCTCACTGAAGAGAGTACCCAGATGTTTTCTATGTGTAAAGTCACTGTGGTTTACACTACTTAGTGAGCTGAAGTTTTGTCCCCCTAAGGTATTCAAATTTGATAATTCATCTGAAAAAAAAAAAATAAAAAAAGTCTGAAACACCTCCTTTTCCATTTGTGTTACCATATTCTTCTTTTGTTGCTAGCCTAGGCTCACTATGAGCTGATCTCTAAACATTCCCATCTAACTTCTCCTGAATCACAGGTGATACAGCACAACTACCCTGGTATTACTCCAGCCTAGACATTAAGTGTGTTAACAGTTGTATGCAGTTAGCTAGAACTCATAATAATTTTGCTGTGCATGTATATGAACAGTCTAACCCCTAAAGTCACCATTGACTAGTGAATTTATTGGCAAATTGAATGGCCATTGACAGTACCCACACATTGGTTGCACACATACACACACATACATGTACACACAGAAACATTTATGTTTATAGCCAGCTTTTTAACAGTGTCAGATTGGTGTCTTTCAAGTATTGGAAGGAACACATGGAGACTCAGTAATTCTATTCATGAGCTCACTCTAATAGCAGACAACAGAGTGAATGTTTCTAGCAATTCTCCATACACTGTTAGTGAGCTGATATCTCAGAATTGCATAGTTTGCTGGCAGAGAGCTTGCAATTATTTGAATTCCTTAGAGGAACAGAAGAACTGTTACAGTTACTGACAGAAAAGGTTGGAAATGTTGAAGTTTTTTGATCATTGGAAAAAATAAATAAAAGAATCCTGCATTCAAATATTATTTAGAAAGAGAGACATATGCATAATATTGAGAAATGAAAGGCTGTTATCCATTTATAAATTGCACTTGTTTAATCTAAAAATTCTAAAAATCTTTTGACATTTATGTTCTGTGGACAACTGTGTCAGACTAAAAATTATTTCATCATAATCTCTCCATGTAAAATGCACTCAAGAACAATTGGAAGTCACAGTATATCCACTTTACTCTTAACTGATGTCTTTGCCACAGACGAGCATTAATAACCCTTGATTTTTTTAACCCTTGGCTCTGCATAATGGTCTTCCGTTTGGGCTATGGCATAGCGCTATCGTTAGAGCTTTTGCTAACAAGTGAAGTCACTGGTTTCATGTTCCCAGGATCACTCCATCTTTCTTCCCCTTTATTTGTGTTGTCTGAATTCCCTGGGAAGACCAGTTGACTGCTTGAAACTTAATGTTTCATTTAACTTAAAAAATAAAATAAAGTAAAATAAAATAAAAATCTCATCAGCTGCAGATCTTTGTAAAAAGTTTGAGATGAACATTCAATGGCTGAGCTCACCTCTTCTGGGAATTGTTGTGGCTTAAGCTAACCTCTGCTCTCTTCCAGACATTTTGGAAGACAAACAATATTGACCTTCTCTCTCTTCAGCTTGTTATTTTTGCATTTTCTTATTGCCTCCTGAGCAGCATATGCTCAGTTTCCTCTACACTCCGTGAGACAGTCTATCTACATTTGCACTATGATGAGAGTATGAGGAGGCTGATCTGGTTCTGTTCAGTTCCTGATGGAAAAACAAACAAACAAACAAACAAACAAACAACAACACAAATGTTTCACCAAATGGGACCATCAAATATAAAATGATGATTTTGAAGGTCGCAGCCTGCTGCACCATACATCTCAGTATCGTAACTAAAATTTAGTATTTCAGATGTTGGTCATCCTTAATACAGACTGTAGCAAGAAACTTCCACACTGAGTGAAACAAACTGTACGTTACATAGAGTACTCTGTGAAATGAGGGTGGGCCATTCCTCACTACAGCTCATACTGGTAGCTAAATTATGAGTCTTAACTGACCTGAAGGACAACCTCAGAGGATTCTGTGAACCAAGTAAATTCCAACTGTTGATTCAAAAAGTGTAATGGAGGAGATTTTCCTTTCCATTTTGATAGCAGGGAAGATAGATATCTTTAAGCTTAATGGGTTTATGATTCATACAAGGCCAAGGCCTTGCTGCAGAAATACATCTGTTTAGCTTAGTAAAAAGAAAGTCAAGAGGTAGAGTAATTGTTACTTGCAAGTTTCTCCATGGGAAGGAAAAAGCAGGTATGAGAAAGGGTTTTGA
>VXAV01008540.1:986419-1001223 GCA_013399715.1 Alectura lathami
GTAGGACAAAGCAACCATGTAATTTACACAGGTCGCAGAATGAAACAGTGACAGAGCCTGAAAGGAAGCCCAAGTTGTTAAGATTTCCTCAGCTTGGAATCCAGCAGCATCATGAAGGTCTTAAACATGAAAAAGGTCAGGAAGGTCAGGACTGAGCATGTCATTATCAGGGTCTGGCATGGAACTAGCCTTGAGTTACCTAACTTGCAAACAGCTTTAAGCAATATTTATTCTATGCCATGGTATTTCTGTGTTACACTTTTTCTGTATTTTCTTTTAAAAACCATTTTCCCTACAGTTGTAAGAACTGGTTAATGACTTCTTTCTTAGAAACCTGGGTTTATGGCTCAGGCTTTGGCACAAACAATTGCCAAAACTCTTACAAAAAACAAATTTAATTAACAGTGGTCTGCCTGTAGAAACATAGCTGCTTCCAGGACAATCAACTTGCAGTAATGACTGAACCAGCTGATTATCCACAGAAGTACTTAGACTAGAATTCTGGCCAACACCATTTTCTAGTTCAAAAGACTCTATTTGCCAATGACCAACATTTATGTACAGATGTTGTGTGCATGATCTTGAACAGTGTAGTTTCAAAGAGAAAATAGCATACAGCTCTGAAAATGATGACTTCATGAAACTGACCTGTGCTTGTTATTCTCAAGAGGACAATGGGTTTCCATGTCAGTTCTCACACTTAAGCAAAACTTTGCCCAGCGTTTCAAATGTTCCATGCATAATGTGCATGCCTGATCCCTTCCTTCATGCCCTTGCAGAACTTTGATCTGCAAAATTCAGGAACTCAAAATTAGACGTATTCCATAAACTATGATGGAAAGTGCCTTTGTGAGTCACCAAAAGTAGAGTGATCTCTTGTTCATCTACTATGTGCAATTCCTGATGAGAAAAGATATTTTTCTTTCTGAAGAGGGATGGGAGAGCCAGGGCTGAATGTCTGTATTACAGCAGGAATTTTCCATTGAGATATTGTAGAGTTGAAACTTTTGTACACTCTGTTTTAACAGGTCTGACAAGGGAACTGGAATTTCACTGTGGCAGTAGATTAGCTGCTCATTGATGAAAATACTAGGTCAACCAACTTTTTTCAAACCCATTTTTAGCTAGATACAACATTTTAAGCACACAAGGGGTTGGGGGGAGTTTCAATTTTTTTAATCTTGGTTTGAATTTTTGATTTGTTTATTGTTTTGTGGAAGAAATTCCTGTCAACACAGATACATTCCCACCTAATGGCTCCATCTAGATGAATCAGAATTTCTGAAGGAAAACACATTATACAAGATTTATTTTTTTATTGTTTCTGATTTTGAAGCTTATTTATTTTCTTCCTTTATCTGTAAAAGGTATGTTAATGTAACTTGAGAATGTGCTCTGAATAAGGGGATAAAAGTAGCTACCATATTTCAGATGAAGAAGTATGAAGGAATTAATTTCAACAGTCACTGGCTGTGATTGAAACAATTTGCTGAAGTTTCCAGACATCGAAAATGTCATATGCAAATGAGTTATACAATTGATTTCACAAAGCAAATTGTATCAACAATCCCACCATCTAGAAAACTGTCTACTTTTAGCCAGTACAAAAATATGTAATATATGAAGCATTATATTATCAGAACAGGGACATTCTTCTTTCAACATGTATTTGTTAAATACCTTCACTAAGTTACTCACTAGACCTCTATATTGTTGGTAACCAAGCAGTGGTAGGTAGTAGTTGTGCTGTAGTGATTCTGTAGTAATGCAATTCTACTCATTACAGATTTCACAGGAACAGAAGACATACAAATGGAAAAGTTATCTTCTGCCACTGAACCCAGACTGTGCTACTACAGGCAGGAATATAATGATTCCTTCCATAAATCTATTAGAATATACCTTGAAATTTTATCCAGTCATACTCTTGGAAGCCAGCTCTACAATCTTACTGACCTAGTGGTAAGAAATGTCTGCTAATTTACAATTTTAATTTATTCGAAACAAGCTCATGTCAATGTACTAATGGTCCCAAATTATCACTTAATTTTAATAGCTCCTTTAGCTCTTCTTTCTCCTTAGAGATTTATTTTCTTCCTGTGATATATTTATAGGAATCAGTTCTATAATCTCGCAGATTGTCCCATGTTAGAACAGAAAGGACAGACTGTTTTATACATGTGATAAGATAAGCTCTCCAGGCAGCCTATCAGGGTTCTCCATAACTGTTTCAGTTTTATCTTCCTTGAATACAGGTGCCCAGAACTGCACACAGTCTTGCAGACCATCTCCCCATACCACACTGATAATATTTCTCTGTCCACAGCAGTAGCAGCTGTGTCTGAGGTTTTGGTGTAGTTAAAAATCTTATCCACTACACGAGTCGGCCTCATTTTCTGTCACTTTCAGGTACAGAGCTCGTGGCTTATAGACTGTTTAGTAGCCTCTAAGAGTGTTACCGTGTAGTTTAAACAAGTGAGTTTCTTCTCATTTCTGCTAGCCTTATCAAGGTTATCTTGTTCTTCATATCTGGTATTCTGATCATCCTCCATTATTAACAGTACTTTTCAAATTAATTAGTGCACTCTTACTTTTGTGTCATCATTCTTAATGAAAAAATGTAATCTTGGAAGAATTTGACTATTACTGTTTCTAGAGCAATAGTTCTCTTTTTCAGACTATCTGTTGTTGTATCACCTTTGGCAAGTTACTTGCTCACAGCAATTAACTGAAAAATGTCCATTTTTTCTGTGTAAGGAAAGTTACCTGACAGATCCATGGGGGAAAGTAATAGAGGAATTCTTTCTTTCAACTTGTAATGCTAAGCTTGAAAAATCTGACCTATTGTCAAAGTACATTAGAGTGTTAGTGAGCCGGACTTGTTGGTTTAGCAAATCCATATTTGTACATTTTATAGCTGCCTAAGGAATTTGTGGTTGCAACCAAAATAAATTTGTGCAGCCTCTGCAATGCAAAACATCAGTCGATATCAATATAACTATCAGACAAAATAATGTTCTAGGGTGTGTTGTTATCCTGTCAAGATAATTCATGCAAATAGTCTTTATGCATAAATGTCTTATTCAGATACTTGGATGTAATCCATCAAACACTTCTCATCCATTAAATATAATTATATGCTTTGTTGGAATAACCAGATGTTTAGTGCTGAGCAGAGCAGATGTCTGTGCTTCATATTAGAAGGTTATAAACCTATTTACACCAGCAGTAAACTACAAGTATTAAAATGATGGAGGAAATGAGTATTTCTCACTTCATTTTGGCAAATTGCCAGTAATTAATTCTCTTTGGATCAGCTTAAAAAGAT
Organism: Alectura lathami; assembly: GCA_013399715.1. Lineage (NCBI taxonomy): Eukaryota > Metazoa > Chordata > Aves > Galliformes > Megapodiidae > Alectura > Alectura lathami. The sequence goes on from VXAV01008540.1 coordinate 989,748, forward strand.
GCTAAATTTGCTACAGGGTGAAATTGACATAGGAGGTTGTGCACCTTTGCTGGCCTTTTGTAATGAGTGTAATGATGACCATTCTGGGCCCCTTAAATAGAGTTAATTTATCTTGTAGTGAGTTTGTTTTCAAAGAATTCAGGCCAGATTTTGGACAGGGATAAAGAAAAGGCACATTGCTATCAGGGTTCATTTCTAAGCTGTGAAGGTGTTTATGATGGGGAATGTGATCCGTATTCTGTGTATAGACTTTTGAAGTTCAAACAGGCTTTATTCAAACATTTCCCTTTGTTCAATGCACCTCCAGCTCCTCTCCCCTGAAACAGGAGTTCCAGATTCAAAATTCTCGAGGAACAGCCTGCTGAAAGGTCCATAATGTATTTATTTTGAGACAAAATTGCTGATAGCCTAGAATTCTTTGTCTTTCATCCAAAGCATATATATTTCCCCACTTGACTGAATCTTAGTATAGTTTTACTGGTTTATCTGCAAGGAGAACTCTGCTGAAAACATGGATATTGTCCTAGGGTCGTAACTAGATCCACTGGAGTAAATTGCCAGAGGAGTGCATCTGTTATGTTATGCCTGCAGTCCTGTAAAGCTGTTAAACATTTGTGCTCATAACTACTTTTACAGAACTCACTTCACAGAAATTCTGCAGACACAAAATAAACATCAATAATTTTGATGATCTAGAGAATTCTTTCCTTTTCTTTTTGTGGAATTTCTGTAATTTCAAAGAATGTCTGCAGTATGAAATAACTCTGAAATATACAAATATTTCTTCAACTGAAAAAGTTAACTGAGAGAAGCAAATAATTAATACATTTGGTTTCTTGATTCAAGGCAATTCATTACAAACTGACAGGAAAAGTGACTCATAAAGGAAGGAGTTTAGAGCAGGAAGAATGTCTGGAATTCCAAATAGGAAGAGAGATGACTTGGGCATTTTTTTTTCTGAGGGAAAGCCAGAAGAGATCCTCAAGACTAGCCAGTACAATGAGGGAGCCAATAAATTCTAGAAGTAAAGTCTTAGTGAGATAAACTGCGCTGGCAGGTAAAGTGAGGCAGAAAGAGAAGTAATCTAATGTCAGGAATCATTAATAGGAGAGGAGGTAACAGCTCCTCATTGAGCAGATACCTGTTTGCCTGCTGATATTTTATCTGCTGACTTAGTAACTCTGATGTTAGTAAGGGAAAAAAAAGAAAATACAGGACAAAATTACTTTGAAATTGAGAGAGATGGTAATATGACAGTGGTCAAAATGTAGTCATTATGTCCAAAGAATTAGAGGGGAATTTGAAAAGGCCATAGCAGCTTGTGAAATAATTCCCAACAGGAACTCAGAGCAAAGGAGGATTTATTTCCCTGCAGGGCACCAATTCTATGGTTTCCACCTTGGTTCAGGTGGAAAGAACTACTTAAAACAGTGAAAAAACTTCACAATGTTGAATTGCTCTGAATAGTTGCATGCCATTATTCCTGTTTCCTGATTTCAAGAGCTTCACGAGATTCAGGAAATCAATTTTTCTCTAATATTAATCCCTGCACCTCTGACGAAAATATTTTATTAATGTTTGTTCCAAACACTATGGTGATTTGCAGCTAAGCATCCTGAAACTGTGTTTACAACTTCACAGGGCAACTAAGATCGGACACAGGGCTTTTATATCCTTTTTTTCTTTCCATAAAACACATCCCACCCTCCCACTGAGCCTGAAGAATAGACAATAAACATTATCAAGAAGACAGCTTGTCATTGTATGTTAACTGACTCATTAAGATTTCTATATCAATAATCTTTCAGGCTGATGGAGAGCTGCTGAGACATTAAGAGAATCTTGTTTTAATGTCTGCAAATACAAGTTCAGTTTTTAAAGTTTTTATAAGGTTTGCTTTTATTGAGTGACTTCTGCATGTAGTCAGGATATTATATTTTGCCAGCAGCAAAACTATCTAAAATTAAATTATTGAACAGCAACTATTATGTCTCTGTATATGTTTTCAGCTATTGTCAATACTATTTGGGCAGATCTAGTCTGAGCCTTTGGGAGCTGGATTCTTGACCTCTTTGAGAAGGTCTATTAGTTTATATTACTCAGCACTGGCTAACCCTGATCTGAAAAGGAGGGCAGTTTTGTGACAAAGAAGTTACATAGACTGTCTGTGAGACATTAGATAAATCACGTAATTTTTTCAGAGTCTCAGTTTAGAGGAAATAGACATTACTACTCTGTTTCCATTTTGATTTTTGCATTTCATTTTTAGCATCATGAGAGTGGAAAGTAAAAGCATACTGACATAAGTGTTCAGCAATCATGACTTCACCATTCTTAAATTCTAAAATATAATTTCTTATTTTTCTTTGTTACTGAAAGTTTCAGTTTGACATTTTACAGGTAGATAAAGTTATGATGAATAGAATGAATTTTCTCTTTTCTAATAAAAGTTGAGTTTCTATGATAACAATATGATTCTTGCAAACTGTCTCTATAAAAATTTGTATGGGTTCCAGATCCCTTAGTAAATATCAGGAGAGGTGACAATGGTGGGAACGCTTGTATTGTGTATTGATACAGTATCTGGAACAAAGAGAATTTTTTACTATGAAAACATAAAAAAAAAAAAAGAAAAATCTCAATATCCTATTTATTAACCTGGACCAAAACAATTACTGATGTAAATTCATTGACATATACACTGAAACATATGAAGTATTGCTGAAGTTTATTTCTGCATTTTTAATCATGCAAGGCAATCAATTAACAATCATATTTCCCATGGATCCTCTGCCAGAGGAATGCTATTAACTAAGAGATTCAATTATTGTTTCTGTTCAGTTTGAATTCATATGGCACTGTGATAAATGGCTCCTACTGCTTGTAATAACAATACTTTGCACACATTTATTTTCTCCTGTTTACTTAATAATTAATATGACACCCACAGTGGCAATATGTGAGCTTGTTTACAAAACCTTCAGTAATCAATAATTGTAGCTCATGAGACACCAGCAAAATATAACCCCAAATATCGTAATGACATCTCTTTTCTAATGATCTCGAAGTAAAGCCCTGCCTAGGTTTTGGCACTAATCTGCCAAAAGCTACAGGATATGAAGACTGAATATCTATGACAGCTTCACTCTATATTTAGGAATGTTGTTTGAAGATAGTGAAGTTGGCTTGCTCAGGGCGATTTAGTAGTGGTAACACAGAGTAACATTGGGCAAATCATCTAGGAAATCACTTTCAGCTGTTATGTTGATTAGCTCAGCATTGTGCAAGATAGAACCACCTGACTCAGTTCCTTGAGAGGACACCAAAATATTGCTGTCCTCAGATAAGTACAAAAAAAATGGGGAGTAATAGCAGTGAAGATGTTTTAACACGCTGCTACAAACCTAGACCACTTCTGTGATCAATTAGTTAGTTCTGTCTTCAGTATCTTATTCAGTCTTCTTGCTTTTTATGAAGATCAGAAAGACCAGAGGACGAAATATGAATTTACTGAAATCCTTAAATGTTAAAATAATCAGTCAAAACTGTCCTTGAAAATAGAAGACTTAAAGTTAGCAACTGAGAAAGAAAAAACCCGTTTAGTTCTAAATATTTGCACTTTTTCATGCAGGAAAGAATTGAGAATCTCCATTTTGCTGATGCATCACACAGATGTAGAAATGAATGATATAAAGCAGAAGGAGGAGCTACACAGTGAATGACTTTTCTAAGCGCCAATCACATCTTACTCTGGTTGGATATCTGATAAGCTTTTGCAACAGGGAGGGTACTAGGTTCCTGTAGGAACCTGTAGGTTAAATATTTTTGACTGGTCTTCAATGTATCTGTTAAGAATTGCTTGCTTCAAGTGGTCCTGTACTCCAAAAGAAGCCAGTCTGAGTTCTGATGACTTTTAGTTCAGGACAATGTCCTTTTTAAGGAAAACCGTTAACTTCCTAAACCAGGTAGTCTAAGTTTTGCTGAAGAACAGTCTAACCTGTAATGAATCTGAGTCTTGCTCCACCATCACTAAACTGAAGTCATTGATGCGGATGAGAATGTCTGGACTGCACAGGTAGGTCCATGCCCAGCTGGATGCTATGCGTTAGCAACAAACTCATGATGACTTCTTTCATTTCATTTTAAAGCCTTCTGTATTTCTATAGTAAACACTGTGCTTTTTCCTTGAGTCCTGTGACAGCTCAGGTGCCATTGCTCTGAATTTTCAGTGGATTTTGAGTAGAACATAAAGGGAAGCAGAAGCATACATGTCTTTGGATGAATAAATGAAAAAAGTTTACATACATGACAAAGCCACATATAAATTTCTAGTTGCCTTATCACAGTACTCGCCGTCACCTCCAGTGTTTGGTTAGGGTGAGAATGGCAGAGGCTTTTCTTTCCCAGGCTCTGTATTGCTCAACACAAGACTGTGTTGAGGCCTTTTACAGACTACTTCAGCATTATTCATTGTACTCAACATTGTGCATTGCCTCTCTAGACCAGGAGGTAACTGAATGAAGAGAAATGCTGGTTTCTGCTTTACTGCACTGAACGTGTAACATACAGTTTTAATAGTTCAGATGTCCAAGCCTCAGAGCTTCTGTGCCTTTAAATCTAGCTTTAAGCGGGGTACGTTTCTTCTAAACCTCATAGAAAATGTTTTCAAATACAGCAAGGTTAAGTCTCTGGGACTTCCTCAGTTGTTAATCCAATCCATACTTTGCTACAGGTGAGGGAAAAAAAGGTAACAATTATGCAGCTGGGACATAAACTCAGTTTTATTAGAGGTCGCTTCTGTACTAGAAGCATACAGAGAAAATTTCATCGCTCCATAAAAATCCACACCTTTTTGGCTGCATGTCAGGAATCTTGTTTCACAGTCTCCTTTTGTGGAATGGTATTTGCTATTAGAATGACACCAAACAGACACTGATCAGTTTATTCAGGCAGAAGAGATTACAGACTAGCCAACATCTTATCTGTAGAATAGGTTATTTCATTCATCCGGTTTGCTTGCCAAAAACAGTGTTCTAACATTGAGAGTGACCATATTGTCAAGACCCAAAGACAAATGTTATTTCAGATTTTTTCCTTCCTTATTTTTCTTTACTTTTCCTTACCAATAAATTTAGTACATAAAGTTAGATCTATTTAATGTTTTGATTAAAGTTAGAGAAAGGCTAGCACACGGTAGAAAGTTATGTGAGTAGCTGGCAGCTGAGCTGTCTGTGTTGGTTCTGTTCATTGATCCTGGGTGATGTCTGTATCTGCCATGCTGCCAGCTTGCAGAATTTCCAGGAAACATGAAACCAGCACAGGGCCGTGGAACTTGAAACTCCTTTCTGCCTTTAGGCATACTTAACTGTAATTGCACCTACCTGCAAATAACCCTCACAGATCCAGTGGTACCAACCATGTGTTAGGGCACCTGTTGAGTATAAGCCAGAAAGACAAAAGGTTCTAGTGATGAACTTGATAGAAACAGTGAAAGGTTTTACAAGTAATTCTTAAGATGTCAGTAGGTTTTGACATGAAAGTATTTGCTTATTGATGACCCCTTATAATCCCTTGTCCAGTTGTTGGGTTCCACAATAGAAATCAGAATCACAGTTATTCCTCCACAGATGTAGTAGTGAGGGCTGCGGGTCTTGTGGCAGGTCTGGCTGAACTTGAGAAGTGGAATAAATGAGTTTCACTTCCATCGAAGGAAGGGACCCTTCCTGTGATTGGGACTATCTGCACAAATTGATGTGGAGAACAACTGTGGAGAGTTTCCAGTCCAAAGTGACAAATGACATTTGTGCAGTTCAAGCAGTGAAACTGGTTTGCAGCCGATCTGGTGATGATACTGGTTGACAATAGATTGTCTGATTCAAACATTGTTGAGGAGGGAAATTATTTGCATTAACTTAAATACATTTTTAGGAAGAAATTTTTGGAAAAATAGAAGTGAAACTTCTTTGTGTGTCTACCAGAAACATTAAATTTAAATTGAGATAAGGTTCAGTACTTTCTTTTTTTTTTTTTTTTTTTAATCTTGTTTTAAGCTTTCAGTCTTGTTATCTTGTTTTTGTAATTAAAATCTTTGTTTTGGAAATTTTAAAATACTCTGAACCTCTCTCTTCCTCCTTTTTAAAGAGCAACATGAGAACAAAGTTTTAAATATTTATTTCCAAAACTTTATTTTCCTTCTCAAAAGTTGGTCTCTATCTTAAAATAAATGAATAAATAAATAGTTGCAGAAGAGAATGGAGGTTTGCTGTAGTTCAGTAGAATGGAATTAAATAAAATGAGTGCCATCTGCTGGTTGTGAGTCCTAACCTGTAGCTTCCTTAACCTCCATGCACTTTGGTACTGCAGTGCTTGCCTTATATTAGAACTCATTTTTATTCAAGAAAGATAATAAAATGCTCCATCTCTCCACTGTCTCATGCTTCTGGATGAGCAAAAGACATTGTCGCAGTTGTAAATTATGAGAAAAGACATTTTATAATTAAGAAGGTGCCATTAATCAAATCAACCAGCAATATCTCAGTGTTTTAATTATACACAAATATTGTATTTAGTCTCGTCTTTCTGGTTATTCATCACCTCCATCCACTATACTGCTGCCTGTTTATTATTTACTAAAACCCACAGAAGACTTGCTGTATTTTTTATGAGCATATGAAAGGTGCTTCAAAATTGATGCCAACATTGTTTTCTTTTTTAAACCATAAAGCATAAAGTAACATTTATATTTATAACTGGATTATGTATACTGTACTCTTAGCTATGTACACATAGCCTGTAGCAATAATTTCCATTTATTATATATAGTTACTTTTGATAATTCCACTTCTGCTTCTGTACTTAGAGTGCACACACTCTAAATGGGATTGCAAATGGATTATTCACCTTTCTCTCAGGTAACAAAGTTAACTTTCAAGTGTAAGAGAACAGACAATCCTAGACTTTCAAATTATCAAATCAAAGAGATGCATATTTGGTTTTCTTACATTGTATTTCAGCATTGATAAGGTAGCAAAATCAGTTCAAAATCAGCATGAATTGAGGACTCAATACCAGTTTAAAATAACATAATCTTTTTGTTTCTAAGAATGCAGATTAGAGAATTTAAGTGTTCCAAATGTTGCCAGTGTTTCCATGTTATCTTACATTTTACTTACTGTAAAACCTTGTCAGTTCCAAATGTATTTTTTGGGGAAAAAAATCCAAGGCTCCAAAGTATAAGATTCCTGGAATTTGAGAAATACAGGATTTACTTCTCACCAAAAGGACTGAGCTTTCAACCTTAATATGGTCAAATGGGAGCTCAAATTACTGTGCTGCCCATGCAGGCTCTGCTTTGAACTGAAAGTCACATTCTCGGAAAATACTGATGTCAGGGATAAAGCACCTACATTTCACCTCAGTTGCAGAGTTTAACATTTCTTTTCTTTAGGATGTTTCAAGCTCTTCAATTATGCCCAGACAGCCATTAAGAAAAAATAATCACAGGAATATCGAGCCCCACCACTTTATGAAAATGGAAATCTCGTGTTGATTCCTTTCAGATGTCAAAAGTTCTGAGTTGTTCCAGATGCTCATCATCACAATCACTGATGCTGTACACCTCACTGGTAGTTCATTATGTGTCCTGATCACAGAATCATAGAATGGCTTGGGTTGGAAGGGCTCCAATCCTCCTGCCGTGGACAGGGCTGCCAGCCACTAGCTCACTAGATCAAGCTGCCCAGGAACCCATCCAGCCTGGCCTTGAACACAGCCAGGGATGGGGCAGCCACAGCTTCTCTGGGCAGCCTGTGCCAGCGCCTCAGAAGAGAAGCCTTTCGACAAACACATACAAGCATGAAAAATGGGATGGCAGTCAAAATGTAAAGGAAGGAGACTCCTGCCTTACCTCTTTTCCTCAACAATGAACCAATTTGTACCAGCTTCTTCTTCACAGTTTGTCCTGCTTATGTTCTCCAGTTCCCAGCTCCCCCTACTCATTCGTTCTTGTTATGATGCACACTAAAATGAAATCTGAGAAGAAATTTAAACAGAATTACAATAGTTTGAAGGGAAAAAAAAAAAAAAAAACCACAACCAAACAAAAGATGATATTGGCAGGTTTCATCACAGGTTATTTGGAGGACAATGAACAGGCTTCTTTTATTGAGGCTTTAAATATCCAGCCTTCAGTCAGGACTCAACCCCCCTGCCTCCATGTTTAGTAAGGAGAAAAATCTTTGGGAAATTCAGTTGTCCCTGAAGGTGATTCTCTTTAAGAAGACTTCCTATTCTCTTCTCAACAGCTGAGCAACAGATACAGATGATGTCCAGAAGTACTCCTCATACCTAGTAAGAATAGTGGGCCAGGAGTGATTAAATTTGTGGAAGGAAAAAGGGCAAAGTGGGACATGAGAACAGTGGGTTCCTTGTGTTCATAGGTGGCACATGTCCCTGGCCTGACTCTTGAGGATCCTTTAAGATAACAATTGCTACCACAACTGAACAGAAAAACAAAAAATTGTTTGCATCAATTCTCTTGTGAACCTATGGACTGATTGACAGCTTTATTTACAAATTGTGCCATTTGGCCTTGGCCTTTTGACAACTTCTTTCACAAAGGGTAGCTTATGCCTGAAGGAAAGTCCTTGAAATACTTCCTTTGATGGCAAGATAATGATTTAGTCATTTTTATGTGTCTGTGCTTGAAGGGTGCTGTTGGGCAGATCAATGCAAGTGGAGAGTTTAAATGCCATTAACATCGTTGGGAATCACAACGACACTGTTATAAAAGCTCAAGTTTTAGCATAAACGTAAAGAACTGGACAGATAAACAGAATAAATCAGAATCCATCATAGAAATATTTTTTAATGGAGTACCATGCCCTTTCTCTCTTCATTTGATCTCATTACTATCAACAGTAACCTATACTGTCTTAGGGATGGATGCATAGACACACTGGTTTAATTCCAGCTACTTCTAGCTTTCCAAAGATTAGATATTTAATTTAAGATACTCAACTTCTGTAGCCAGAGGAGATCGACATTCTCTTCAGAAAGATTCCTCCCAACTACCTTTGGACAGGACAAATGATTTCTTGTGCCCATCTTGTAGAAAAGGTACTGGACTTTCTGGGGAGTAAGCATCCCCTACCCTATCCCCAACAGCCATCAAAAGCACTTTACAGTCACAAGTTCCACTATGATATCTCTTCTAGTTATCGTGCCATTGGCAGTTGGACCTGCTGTAGTATATATAGACTATTTTTATCTCTTTGCTTCTGGATGGTGGTACAAACACAAAATAACATGGACAAATTTGCCCAGCCACTGCTGAGACCTCAGATTCCACCGAATGACGTCATTCTACAGAGGCTATCGCTATCAGTCTTTTACCTTTTAAAGATTTATCTGCAGTGGAAATATAAAGTTCCATGGCAGGTTCGGTTTTGTAAACTGAGTTTTTTTTTGTTTGTTTGTTTGTTTGTTTAACCTTTTATAACTTATGGAACAGTAATGCCATTATTTGAAGTCCTCTAACTCTCCAGGTATTTTGTTGGTTAGTTATGCTGACAGTTACTAGTGATAGAAGAAAGAAAATATGTATGAAAAAAAATATGAATCTCTTCACTTAGTATTCACTTATCTGATGTTTCTGAAAAAAAAGATAGACAATACCTCCAGTGCAATGTGAAGTGCTTCATATACACTATGGCAAACAAAACACTAAAAATGTGTGATCATGGCTTTTCCAAAAGCCTTATCTTCAATTCAAAACGTATTAGTGTACTCTCAAACTGTTGATCTGGACTGTCCTTAGCATTAACAAAAATGTCAGTGTAACTTTACAAAAACACAGGGGTCCTAACTTCGCAGACTAGCACTCGAGTGGTTGACATTACACAGTGGAGTATGATGAAGAGTCACCTAGGGTACCAGAGGTCCAGGTGGCTCAAGAACTGAGGAAGGAATTATCCATGGACATAATACACTGCTAGTATAGCCACAGTGCTGTGGGGACTGGGATCATGTTTTTCTTCACTGTTTTTCTGATCACATCAGCTTGGATCAGTGGGAGTTCGAAAGTTTTTTCTGTGCTTACTTGCCAGCTATGTACCAAAGGGATCAGAAATTACCCTGTACTTTCTTAGGGTTGGTCATGGAATAGGGCTGTCAGTTCTGAAGTTCTGTTCAAACTCTCCCCGAAGAAAATCAGCTAATAAATGAAACCCTGAGATCTATGTAGCAACATGCATCATCATGCATAAGAGCCTTCAATAGCCAGAATCTTAATCAAGTTTCTTTGGGAAACTAGAAATCTTAACATATTAATTTATCTAACGAATTTCATTCCTTTTTCTGTCTGTAAATCATCCAAAGAGAAATGTAGACTTTGTCAGACTTGTACATGCAACAGATTCTGCAAATGATTTCCAATCTCGAGATTATACGAGAGACACAGTCTTTGTGCATTTCCAATATAATTAAAGCCATTTTAGATGTTGAGAAACTTTGAGCCTGCTATTCATTGGGTGTTGAGGGGTAAGCTGTCACTTCTAGGTGTCTGTGTGAATACAAAGTAGGAAATTTTCTGTGAAGGTTCAGAAGAATGTATGTGTAGTTTGTCAGTTGCATGAATGGCTTTTCACCAGCATCTGTAAAGGGATCTATAATGATGACTCTTATTAAATACAACCTTCATATATGATGGCAATCCTTCTTCCAAAGCAAGGTATAATATGGCTGCTCTCCACCCAAGAAACCCACTTGATACGTGAAATCCAAATCTGTGAAGTTTAGCAGTCCTGATTGTTAGACTTTCCACCTGAGATAGATTATGTCATCTTGAAGTGAAGAGAGTGAGTGCTCATGAATAAAGATTATGAATAGGATACATCTGACAGGACTTTAACTCTGTAACAATGAGACATCCAGTCTAAAGGTTTTCTGTTTTGTTAAAGAATAAATAGAGTTACATCTGCAGGGTGACCCAATCCACTCTTGTGGAATTCCATCTGTCTTAGGCTAAGATGGCCTAAAAAAACCCTGTTCAAATGGGTTTTACTCTACAGAGCCTAGATGACCAATTTAGGCAAGGCATCTGGATAGTCAGCATCAAAAAAAAAAATAGAAGGTGAATTAAGCTATAATGATGACTCTAGGAATCGATGAAATGATGGAACAATTAATAAATGGAAGAAAGAAAACTAAACCAAACAGTTATTTTATCTGTCCTTTTAAGATCTCCATTTAGTGACAACATCAGCATGTTTTCCTCTATTCTATAATTACCCTTTTCATTGAGCCAAAATCCTGCTGTGCAACATCTCTCATTCCAAATCAGCACCTGACAAATAAAAACTATCTTAATTTTCATTGCCTTTAGTTTTCATGTCTGAAGATTCCTGGTTATACAGGCGAATTTGTTAAAGTTAGAACTGAGGTTTGACTGCCTCCACTATAGCATCCAATTATTCCT
>VXAV01008540.1:1021757-1041685 GCA_013399715.1 Alectura lathami
TTTTCTTTTCTTTTCTTTTCTTTTCTTTTCTTTTCTTTTCTTTTCTTTTCTTTTCTTTTCTTTTTTCTCCCTTGGAAGCGTCTGTTTTCTTGAAACCCTCAGTCTTAAAGAATTGAGACAGTACTTTGTGGAAGTTAAAGTTTGAGCATGCTGCAATTTCTTTTCATTTTTACACCAGGGTTTCCCATTCGGATCTTTTCTTCTGGGTTATTTGTTATGCCAGGACACCTATGGTACATATGGTAAGCAAGCAACACAGAGAATGGTGGTGAATCATAGGAAATATACACCCCTAAAGCAGTCTGGGAGAACGAGAGCTCAAAGCAACAAAACATCTCTGCTGTCCATTGAATGTTATACAGTGAAATAGATTTCATGGGTCTATGGATCTTAGAAGTGTTGCATCTGTGCAGCACTCAGCCAGAACGAATTAAAACCTGGCTAATACATTTTCCTAGTGCAGGAAGACCAAGTGAGCTGCCTCTCAAGGAATTTTTCTGTGCAGCTTAAACAGCCAAATGGCTTGGTGTTTGTTTAGGGGTAGTGACCAAACTGCAAGATAAACCTGGCCTATATCTCTTCAAGACCATGTAAGACAATAGACAAAATCTTCATGTTTTGAAATAACAAAAGGTAAGAATGAATTTATTTATTTACAATAGAATTGACAAAATAAATGGTGGCAAAAATGGCTCTCAGAATGTTTTCTCATGAGCACTGGTACAGTTTTGCCAAACTTGTCTTACTGACCAACATCAAATTCTGCAAAAAGATGCAAAGAAACCTGTGCTATAATATGAGCACTGGCTATGCTCAGAGCTGTTTAATACAAGTCTCACAAACAGTGATGTAACTCGTAATCAGAATGCATTTCCACTGGGCCACGAATTTCCTGTAGGCAGCTGCTCAGCCCCTGACAATTCAGTCAGACATGCAGATTCTAGGCAACTATAAGAAAGTCACTAGTCATCCAGAGCAATTTCCAAAAATAACAATAATTGACACTCGTACAATAGTTCTCACTGAGGACCCTCTGCCAGTTTGGGTTTTGTGTGTTCCTGAAATGTGAATATTAAATAGCAATGAACAATGAACTTGCTCCTTCTACACAAATATTGTTCCACAAAAATCAGGTCAACAGTTTCCTTTTTATTCCCATTTGATTAAAAGTGCTATAAAATCACCGGGCTGGACATTCTCCTACAAAGACTATGCTTTTTACTACCTTTATGGAAGAGTGTGGTTTTTCAGGGTCTAACAAGGCTGAACATCCCCGTGTATCGCTAAAGTACATCTTCACTCTTGGCAACGTTTCTTGTTGTGCCACATTTCATTTACTCCAATGTGAGTCCAGATGACACTGATGGTGCTGAAAGTCAGGAGGATGCTGTTAATAAATGCAGTCCAGAGGCCTGGTATGTATGTGACCTTTACCTTTTAAATGACCTGTGTGTATCCAGTCTGGTCAATACAGCTAGCTAGATAGCTGTGCTTCCATGGCTATAAAATTAAGTTAGAAAATTCCACTACAGGAGAGATTGATTGGATTGCTTGGCTGAAACAAGTCATTTTTGCAACTGGTCTGTGGGGACTCACTGATATGGTACCTGCAACCATCTCACCATGAATAGATGAAGATGTAGTTGGCACACTGAGGGTCACTAAAAAATCATAGAATCATAGAATCATAGAATGGCTTGGGTTGGAAGGGACCTCAAAGATCATCTAGTTCCAACCCCCCTGCCGTGGACAGGGCTGCCAGCCACTAGCTCACTAGATCAAACTGCCCAGGAACCCATCCAGCCTGGCCTTGAACACAGCCAGGGATGGGGCAGCCACAGCTTCTCTGGGCAGCCTGTGCCAGCGCCTCACCACTCTCTCAGTGAAGAACTTCTTCCTAACATCCAACCTAAACCTCCCCTCTTTCAGTTTTAGCCCATTCCCCCTTGTCCTACCATTATCCACCTGCGTAAAAAGTCGGTCCCCCTCCCGCTTGTAGCCTCCTTTCAAGTATTGGAATGCTGCAATGAGGTCTCCCCGGCCTTCTCTTTTCCAAATCTGAGGTGTGAATCCTCCTCTATGTGTCCTGGGCTTTGTCTTATTGTGGTTACCCAGAGTTGCATTAACAGAATATAGGCAGATATAAATGAAGAATGTCTCTGTCCTATTGTAGTTGCAGGTGGATGTCATGCAGGATGTCTGGAGGCAATCCTGCTAGGAGATCATGTCAAATTCAGCAGAATCTCATTTGAAAAGAATTCTAATAATTTTAATCACTAGAAAAAAACATACTTGGTCTTGAAAAGGCTTGGCAAGAAGCATATGCATCTACCTTGCTGCCAATGCTAAAGAGAAAACCATAAAACCCCTCCACTTCACACTCAGAGTTACCTTAGAGACACTGGTACTTTTCACAGGTGTTCAAAATTATTCTCTGAAAACGACTTCTGTAGTCCTAAAGTGATCCAGACTCTAGCAAATAAGTTAGATATAGAGATGATTTATTAAAATAGAATATTTTTGTTGTCCTATTTCAGAAGAAATATTAACTATATATATATACTATATACACTATATATAAACTATATATATATATAGGTGGTTGGAACTAAATGATCTTTGAGGTCCTTTCCAACCCAAACCATTCTATGATACTGTGGTTATATGATTCTATGTTCCCATGATTCTATGATTCTCTATTTCTTGAATTATTGCAAGAAAATTAAAACAGAAGAACAGTGGTTCCCAGACCAAAAGTGCTGCTAACCTTATACACTGCCCCCCTAGATGGCCAATTTTTGGTGCTTAGTCTGGATGCTTGGGCTAGACAATATAATATAATTAATTCCTTGGCTATACAGCTCTGTGTCTTATTCTTCTCTCCATCTGGTAAAGAGAGGTTTTGAGCTTTTCTGGGATAATCATTGCATTCAAAGTCTGAACAGACCTAATTTTATGATTTAGAACTTGTTTAAGATAACTACATAACAGGAAAATTGAAATCCATTAATATCTGTTCGAATTTGGCAGATGATCAGATATCCCGATAAGATAGGGAGATGATGTCATATTTCATCTTGCTTGTGTTTAAATGGTGCTGCATCTACTTTCTGGCAAAACTTGGGCAGCAGAGCATAGCTGGAGAAAAATACTCATGAATAGCAAATATTAAGCTCAAATGCTGGAATATTCCCTGAAGACAGGTTCCAGATTGTCTATTCCATTTTATCATTTGCAGTTCCTTCTCTAGCAGTATGCTGTATAAATCAGCCAAAAACGGCAGGAGTCAGTGGTGATAAAATTGAAATAGACCCATTACTGTACCAAAATACATGTTGCAACACATCTTTCATAAATGATCAAAATCCAGGAATACTGTCTGGGGTAAGAATACAATGAAAACAATAAACTTGTTTACAAACACAGTCTTACCTGAGTAGTCAGTGTGCACAAGTTAACTTGGCTTTTCAAATCATTGAGTACACACCATGACTGTATCGTTATAGATACATCCTTTGTGCTCTGCTTTGTAAAGGTGTTCTTTCGCTGCTAATTTTTAATAACATTTAGATTTCCTGAGACAGAAGAGTGGTGTAATTGACAATACTAACACCACAAAACATGTCACATGGATGACTGGAACTCAATGAGAGTCTTACAGGTAGGAAATTAATGAAAATAATTGACCCATAGACAGAGATCAATACAGAAACAGCCAAGAAATCTGACTCAACTTTTCAAGCTTCAGTCCTGTGCAAGATCAGCCTAAACCTGAAATCTGCTTTTTGAAGACAGTTTATAAAAAACCTCACACATGACATTGATTTTATGAGTTTTAACTTGTCCTCTGCATCCTAGCAAACTTCATTCCAGCTGTCACAAATAATTGATACATATTATATAACATTTTCCAGTTGAAGCTGAACTGAGAACTACTTAAACTGTAGTTGGTTACTAAACAATACATGAGAAATGAAGTAGTATATGGACAAAAACTGTCTATCACATCTTGTTTCATAATGCTATATTTTTATATTTTAATGTTATACTCTCACTGCAGAAAATATACATTCTTTTAGAGGATAACCCCACTCCTTCCCACTGAGATACACATTGGTTCACTCAAGCCTTTCTTCAATAATTGCAACTGATCTGCAATAATTGGTATTTTCTCATCCCTCCTCTAGTAACAAGCTGATCCTGCCAGAGAATATCCATTAAAGGGAAAAAAAGCAGAAAAGCAATAAATGATCTTCCACCACATTAGGTTAAAAAAAAAAAAAAAACGTTCTAAAGTGAAATTGATGATAGGGAGCTGTTGAATATACAATATTTTCGCCATGAGTTTAAAAGATAAACTCTGTTTTCCTTTAGTAAGACAACAGGAATTGGTAAGTAAACAGCACTGATCATTTCATATGATAGAAGGGTACTACAAAATCCTTTAAAAAACAAATTATTACACTATCAAATTATCAAGGCCATGCCAGTAAAAATAATTAAAAGCCATTAATGAGAAAATATCACTTAAAGTCATCAGGAGAAAGATTATTTTATTTAAACAAATTGAAACATACAAACAAACAGTTTTTCAATTCCAGCAATTTATAAATTTTATCTTCTTAAATTCATCTAAGCTACCACGTTCTGCCACTGGAATGAAATATTAGCAGTAGAATCGACATTCTAGTTAGTCTCCATTCAACCCCAAACTTTAATAGAAATAACCTGTCAGATTTGACTGAGTGTGATATCAATAGAGAAGCCTTGAATTTAAGCTGTGTGGATAAGGAAAATTGCATGGTTTGTGAAGGAGGCTTTGAATAAAATGGAAATTTTGCTTCTATCCTATTTAGCTGTCAAAAGGCCACTTCTAACACTTTCACAAAGCTATTTGCCTACAGAACAAAGATAAAGACCTGGAAAAAAATAACAACATAATCCCAGAGCAAACAACCAAAAGATAAAACAACAACAAAAATTATCCCTATTTCCTAATTCCTTTTGAGTTGAGTTTAATTCTTTTTCTATTATTTATTGATAGAATTTCAAAATGTTTTTAAAAAAAACTGATAAAGATTTATTCCAATTGGTTATTAGATTGCAGCAAGGTTATTAAACACATTCATTTTAGTTAACATTTTAATCTTGGAAATGGAAGAGAAACACAAAAGACAGAGTGACATGTAAATTAATGATAAGATAAGTAAATTAATAAAATTGCTTTTGAACTTGCAGGGAAACTTAGGTAGAAAATATATATATGTAATCCAAAGCTTTAGGTAAGGCTGTAATAGGGTTTGGAATTTTTAAAAGAGGAGTAAAAATGCTAGTGTTTTCTTCCTGGCAAAAACACTGCTTCTTGCACACGTGCAAATATAACGGCCACACATGCTGCTTCATTCATCATTGATTGCTCAGAATGAACCTGGGGATCCTGAAAAGAAATGTTGTGTTTGTGACAGATGTGAATCAGTATATGTGTAATTTGTGATCAGTAGTCACATTATGACAGAATAATTTCACACTAAAGACATAGATGACATTAGCTTAGAAATGTGGAAGCCTCTCATTTTCCCTTTCTGCAGTCCTATGTAGGATGCAAGACATTACTATCTGCACATCATCTAACTGAACTGTGGGTGGAAAGAATGGACATCCAATAGATGCTTCCAAAGATTTTAAGTCTAGAGTACACTACACTCCACATCTGATTTCATATATAGGCCAGTGTTTCCACACAGATCTTTCTGAATTAGAAAAAGTTATTTTTCCTCATTATAGTACTGTATTTTTGCCTCTCATGATCCTATATTATCTGCTACAGTGATTGTAACAGAGACAGATGTGGATATAGACATGACTGAATGGGATAACCATATTCATTGTCATGAGAATTGACAATATATCTCATTCAAAGAATGGGAACTTTCTGAATGAAAGAGACTCACTTAGCTCATTGCTCCATTAAACTTCCTCCCTTTTTTATATTTTTGGAGTGGGCATCAAAAGAGATGGCAGTGCCATCATCTTTGTTCCTACTGCTTTGGCTCTGGATCACAGAACACACGGGTAAAAACTATCAGTACACTGAAACAAATCATTCCTCAGAACTTGGCTTGTGCCCTTTTTCCAAGAGGTTGCACTGCCACATGGCTGAGCAACAATTGGGAGTGGCAGACACGCTGGTCTGTTACAGGTTTCTCACTGGCACACAGTACATGTGTATTTTTAGCCTTTTATAATATTCCCATGTTACTCTGGGAAAAAAAAGAACAACACACATTCAGAAAGAGTTCCTCAGGATAAGAATGCAAAAGAGAAAACGTCAATGAATGAAAAGATAGCGTGTCCCTGTGTACGAGAAGGGAACAGAGATTGACATCTGCCTTCTGGAAGGAAGGAGTCTTACTGTCCAGGAGCAGGAGGTCAATATTTGAAATGGGAGGAAAAAAAATTCCACCATTCCAGGCCTGTCCATACATCAGGTATTACCATGCTCCTGACTTGCTAAGGTGCATAACAGCATCTTCAGAAGATGAGAGCCACAAGATATTTAATAGACTGAGGTGGTAATATATTTCAAGGGCAGCTCACCACAACTGTTTTGGGGCAAGTGCTGGGGTGGGCAAATGTGGAAATTTTGCTCAAAACCCCCAATGACTTTGGCCTCTGGCCCTGATAGCTGCCTTAATCTTTTGATTATCTGGCCAATGATGATGATGAAACTGGGCACTGAGACTGTATTTGGACTGTTTGGGATCTACAAGCAGAGATTTTGCTACCTAATGGCCACTCTTGCTGTGTGTTTTGAGCTTTAAGGGGTTTTAAGAAGAACTAGTGTTTTAGAGGCATCATTTCTGCTTAATCCCTTCCCATTTTGGGTAGCAACATTCGATCACAGCTGCCATTGTATGTGCTTGCCATCAGCTGTAAATTCTCACAGGTGAGTCTCAGGACATGGGTACACCCTTGGAGCCAGTTCCTAACCTATTCTTCACCAGAAACATGTTTCAGCTTCCTTTTCTTGCAGGGCTGGGAGAAAATATCTTCTGAAGGAATTGCTTGTTAGTCCTGCCTGGGTGTGCAAGTTCTTGAAAACTACAGGTTTATGGTGGCATTATGGAACTACGAATATGACAGCCTGTAGTAGCAAGAGAAGAAGTGGGTATGCTGTGATTTCATCTTGCAGCCTTGTATGGATATGGCTTGTGTACAAATGGAGTAAAAAATACACTAAACTGAAACAGAGTATTTCACTGAGAGAGGGAGTCTGCTTTACTTGCACCGATTATTTCCTCTTTCATCAAGTAAAGACAAGAATGTCCAGGTGTATTGATTTATTACTCCTGTTTCATTACATTGGACACACTAGCAACTCAGAGGAAAAGAACTGTTATCGTCAGAAAATAGAGAAGAGGAAACAGAAAATTGTGAGATAGATTATTATACATTAAAGAATAAGAAAAATTAATTTAACTTTTTTTTTTTCAGCAAAATTCTTTATCGCATGCATCTTTCTACACATGCGAATAGTCCTGTTATCACTGAAGTCAACCTTTCTGTTTCAGTGATTTGTTAACGGGATCCCAAAAGGACAGTGAGTGCCAAAATTGTAGCTCATGATATTTTGGAGGGCAGAAGATATTGCCTCTCAGTCCTACAATAATCAGCATCAACAATAGATTTCTCTTTCCATAGGAAAGATTGTTCCTAATCCAACAAGCTATTAACAGCATCATTATTTTGCTGACACCTTTCTACTAGACCTTTTCCTTCTGGTTGACAACTGAGATAACAGACAAGGAGACTACCGATGTAATATAGAATTTTCCTTTCCTCTGGAATGATCTGTGACAACTTCCATTTGTGACAGGCAGGTTAGGTTATAGCAGCCTTTGCTTCTCAAATTCAGGGACAGAATAGGCATGCTTCTCATTCCTTGACCTGCATTATTTTACAGAACCCTTGTGATTTTACAGAACACTTGTGTGACTTATGAGAAAATGAAAACTCAGCTCACCTCCCAGACTTTAAAGGACACACATACAGAATTCATACAGGAGAGAAACTGTAGGGGAGCAGTGGCCTGAAAAGAAAAAAACAAACAAAAACCTTAATCTGAAGAAGCCTCAGCCTCAGCAGGGTGCTAAGAGGGGAAGTTTTGCTTCTTTGCTTGAAAGAGTCTAGTCTTAGAGCAGTTCTCACTGCCCAAATTAAATTGCAGACAGCTGGTTACTTTGCTAAGAAAAGAGAGAAGGCCATTACTGTGAGAGAAGCAGAATTTGCAGCATGGAACTGGCAATATGCTTGTTCAGGAGTCATCTGCACGGTAGATTGCGGGCACAGGGAAACTTCTCTTTTGACAAGGAGGGTCCAGTACTGATGGTTCCTAAACCTTCATGGATATAGGAAGAAATATCATGGTTAAGGGATTGTTAGAAACACTGCAGTCCTATGGGATCCTAGGTACACTTTGACATAGTTTACGCTTCGTTGGAGCTAGCTGAGGTCAGCACATTCTTCCTGTGTGTTGTGAAGGACTGCCCAGACACAAATGTTCGCAGGATTGAAGGGAGCAGCAGGCACGGCTGCAGCTGCTTGTTCACTGCAATCTGCACTCTGCTGGGGCCTGGTCTCTGTAGGCCTGAGTGCTAGGCTGACTGTATTTCCCAGGGGGACCTACTAACAGCATATGTCTAATATAAACTGACACAGATTTTCACAACGTTCCTTATAATTTAAAGATAAGGAGTGACATTTGATTTCACTCTTCTGAGTGGAGTTTTGATCCATGGCCCAAATGCATACTAGGAGTCCTGGTAGTGGAAGGCTACAGCCCCAGATATCTGCAATCAGTGGGAAGAAACCAAAGGCTATTTTTCCATCTGAAATCAATATTTCTTTCTAGAGAGTACTGTCTCTTCCACAAAGGTTATAGAACTACCCAGATTATGTTTTCATTCATTACTTGTTCTACTGGCTATATGATATTTTTATTTACTGACAGCGCAGATGAAAGAAGTTTTGCACCAGTAACTGTACACCAGCCATGCTATGAAAATGTTCTCATGGAGAAAAAGATTTATCAATTTTCACAGAGTCCTGAAGAATTCAATCTCCTAACTCTAAAAGTTCATTTATAGAGCTTGGAGTTAAAAATAGTGGGTGACCTCCCAAAGGTCTATACCGGGGCATCGCAAGTGTGGAAAGTGATAATCGAAGTGCAAATTTTATTAGCTTAGGTTCTTAAGTAAGTTTAAAAAGTGTGATTTGACTGAACTGCACCTCTCATTTATCCACAGACAACTTTGGAGAATGGATTCCTAATGTTTGTGAAGTTTGAGCTTAGAAGATTTGAAGTTCAGAAGATTTGCTTAACCCTATCTTACCCACTTGTAAACCAGACTGCCCGAATAACTAGCCTATCAAGCATGCTGTGGGCAAGCTCTCCTCATCTTTCCTGTTGCAAATGTTTCACTTTACCTCACTAATTAAACATTCATTGGACAAGAAAGAGGTTAGGGAAGTCACTCATGAGAGAGGAAAGCCAGGTTACTGCTCCAGTGGTTATTTAATTAGTTGAACAAAGTTGGACAGTTTCAGATGACACAGCTGAGATATAATAAGCTTGTTGACTCAGATACTCTGTTGGAGAGACTGAAAACTTGTGTTGGAGTCTCTTGTCCATATTAAGCAGCCAGAGTGGGAGGTGGGTCCTTTGTGAATGCATTTCCTGACCACTTTCATTTATTTTTTATTTTTTTTTTTTAATCGGAGACGTAACTCATAAGACAAGGATTTCACTGGATTTGTGAAATCAAACCTGCTTGGAGAGTTGACTGGGAGGTGATTGCCAATAAATACATTCTGCATTCTTTTGGTAGGTTAAGATGAGCCCTGCACCTGGAATGAAAATCATGCAGCATTTCCCTTCAAATGCTAAATTTTCCCTTCAAATGCTAAATTCAATAAAGGAGTTGTTTGGTATGTGTTGATAAAATGTTGAAAGGAAATAAAAGGACATCTTGTTGCTCTTTATAGCACATAATACTGTATTTTATGGATTTAAAACAACTTAATTGCTTTTTCCTCTTGGGGATTCATCACCTGTTCAATCATTTAAACTCTGGTTAAGTGTTGCGGTATCATCTAAATGCTATAAAAATTGCTCTAGTTTAGTAAAGTCTCTCACACTTTGATTTATCCTTGCAGTCTCCTCACAAATATTTTTCCAGTCTACCAAAAAGACATGCAAAGCAGTTCTCAGAGCTGTTTCCAAGCACTAAATCACCAGCACTGGATATTCTGAGGAAACGGGCAAAGAATCTGTCGCATTTAAACAGTGGGATCACTCTGTTTGTAGAGGTGAATGACATACAGAAGTGAGAAATGAGATTTTCTGCCAATGCAAAGATGAAGCATGGGACCGTAACAGGGAATGGGACTCTCATTACAGTAGGGGTAGAAACCTCTTGAAATCTTGGTCATATATTACCCACTGCAAGAGACGAAGTAGTTTAATGGAGGAAGTGACCCAGTGCTCCAGAAATATTGTAGACTCCCATCATCCAGAACACCACATTTCTTTCGCAAACAGCAGTTTTATTATGAGACTTTTTTTTTCTGATTGCTTTTAAATATCTGCTAGACTCAGGAGGATGCTGGAAAGTGAATGACCAAAGTGATGAGAACATAATGCAATGAGAGAGGGCTGTACAATCATAATGGTTTTGTGAGATTTCACTCGTCTAGATCATTGATTCTGTTGTAGCTTAGAAGAGACAAATAGTTGTCAGTGAACTTTTAGTTGCTTTGGAGAGATGTCTTGAATACTTTCAGTCTATTTCCTATCTATTAGGAAAGAGATATCCCCTTAGTAAAAGCAACATCATAGCTTGCACAATCTGCAGAAACTCTGATGCATCAGAATTTGATTCCTAGTCTGGGAAAGCAGCATTCAGAAAGCTTTGGAGTAATATTCTCATAAAATGGACAGTTAATTGTGTGCTTTATCTGGGAAATGTTGTGGAAAAGGAAATATTCAAGTGCATCTTCAAAAAGCAATGTAGACCAAATCAGGGTTACATGCATTAAAATAATCATGATGACTGAGGAACAGTTTGAATTATTCAGCTATTTCCTTCACATTTCCATTTTTTAATTTACTTGCTTAAAGTTAATAGTTAATATTTCTTTTTTTTTTTTTTTTTAATGAGGCCACTGGGGGCAAAAGATTGTTGACACGGAGGACTACATTTTCTGACAAAGTGAATTCCTCATATACAATGCAGATAATTAGTCCTCGAGGTAAGGACCAAGCAACTGTATTGATGACTATGAAAAAATACACAGGGTGGCTGAAACGGGATAACGCCAATGCTGCTCCTACCAGCTATCTCAAGAGTATTATTCAAGCCAGGCATCACTGTTTGGCTAAAGTAACTTGGGACAAGGAGTTATTCCAGGAGGTTTGCATCTCCACTTGCAACACAGTGCATTAATGCATAAATATCTATGCCTGTGAGGTCTGTGTTGGGTAAGTCTAGCTGCTCTGATTCTGTTGCACTCTGCTGCCTGACAGCACCAACCCCTGCCCCTTGCCCTCTGCGGCATCCATCCACCGTGCAGAGCTGACAGCTCTCAGTGCTGGCTGGCCTCTGCGGGGTGGATGGGGAGGCAACAGAGACAGCCAGAGCCCTGGCGGAACACGGCAATAAAGCCATGGCCAGGCATTGAAAAACTGTGTCACAAATCGCTGAGCTTTTCACATCTCCCGAAAAGCTGCTAAACATTTTTATGGTCATCTCCTCACTGCTGCTGCTTCACTCTGTCAATACATTCAGGTCTCTCTGCACTTGACTTGGAAATTCATCTGCTTTTTAAATTCATTGTTCTTCCTTACTTCAGTGGTCTCTGGGATTACTCATCTCCCATGTTTGTTGTTCTTTTTGAAATGCCCATTTATTTTCTTTTTCTCATGTTTCACTTTTTTCAAGTTCAGGAGTATATGTTGTTTTCAGTCTTTGTTAAAATAGTGCGTACCTTTTCATTATCATTACCATGATCATTATTAATGTTATTATTATTGCTGTGGGTCGGTACATTTTATTCAGTTTTGATAAGAGATGAGAGCAAGACTTATGCTTTTTCAGTCCCCTTTACTTTGTTTGAAGGAAAAATCAATCTCTCGTATTTATTATTTCTCTATACGGCAGACATAACTGTTAGGTATTTTAGTTTTCTTCTATATTTTTTCCTCTCTGGATGAAAACTTAGCAAAGTCAGCATATATGAACTGCATTTCAGTCTTTGAAGGGCCTTCAGGACCAGGCACCCTAAGGGAAAAGAAGAAATCCTGTAGTTTAGATGTATTATAAAATTCCTTCATCTCCACATGATGCTCTCTTCCTGACTCCAGAGAAAGAGAGCTGTTTACTATTGCTCCTGGATAATGGGAACATGGCTACATTTTAAAAGGACTTCAAGGCCCACATTCATACCTCATAATCTTAGGAAGCCAGCTGAGATGTCTGTGTCAGCTGTGAAGTCCAAGTGAACTACTGCAGCCCTCACAAAGAGAGGGGCTGGCCAGGGGGTCCAGGCCAGTGGTGTGCTGAGCGTCTCATTGAAGGCTTGCAGCCTTCACCATGTCCATCCAGACACTGACAAAATCTGATGTACCACAGGTTTACTTTGAGATGTATTTTCTAACAGAAACCACCGTTTGCTGTTGAGTTAAGGAGCTCTTCTATACTGTGGGAGTGTCATATTTAAGTATGGTCTTAATCAGATTCTTAGCCGACTCTAAAGGTATTTTCTGTGCTCCAGCAAAGATCCTAATTGAAAATTTTGTTGAGGCCTTCCCTTAACACGCCTGTGCACTGCTTGGAGTTAAGGGGCAATTTCTAGCTCTATTTTTTGGTGGAGCCCCCATCTAGACCTGCTTCAAAACCTTGCTCTGACCTGGGGAATACCCCAGTCTGCTACCCTTGGCCCTGAAAATGCTGCAGAAGGGTTGTCTGCTGCAAGCCTTGCTAACAGAAGGGTGTCAATTATTTTCTGTCAGTTCAGGGCAACATAAAATAATTCTGGCTGCAGACATTGGTTTAATTTTAATTTATTTTTTTTTTTGTAATTATTATTATGATTAATAAAATTAAGGACATTTTCTAGACAGCACTGTGATTATTTTCTGATATTTCACTCCTAGCACTGTTTTCTCAGTCTTCAGTTGTATTCTAAATCACAGAGTTCCATGGGAGAAAAATAGGGAAGGATATACCTGCTAGTCAGAAGATGGTAGTGCCCTGGGAGTTTAGCTTTATGCATACTGAGAAATAAATGCCAAGAAAGCTACGAAGCATGTTTGATTAACTAGTTAATAACAAACCCTTTTCTCTTTCTTTTTAAGGGATAAGCAATTGCACCTGTGATAAGATATCTGTATCCTTTCATATCTATTTCCTTTGAGCACAACTGAATTCTCTTTTCATGATCCCTGCCCCTTTAAATGAGGTGATTGTTTTGTTTCCTTTTAGGGGAAGGGATGAAGGTTTTGTGTATCTTGGCAGCTAAAATAAATTTTCATTTCTCTGTATGTAGTTTACAAAAAATGGTAAGTGGACTGTTAACTCATTTGTTTTAGTTTCACACTTACCTTGATGTCTATGGAAGAAGTAAGAATTTTGGTGTGAAATCACAATGAGAATGAGTTTTGTTCCGTGTAAGGTAGTTGTATAGATGTTTAGAAAAGTTAGGTCTGTAGTATAACATAGAAAGGAAAGAGGTTTGGGGCGGTGGGGGGAAATAAACATTTGGAGATAGTAGTTGGTCTAAAAATGACTTCTTACATGATCAAACTTCATACTTTCAAAAATGTTTAAATATTTCTATAAGACATTCAAGAAGTCTTGAGGGAGAGGAGAAAGAACAGATCCTAGAAGTACTAAAACTAGTCTTTTAGGAACTATAAGAAGAGGAAATAAATTATATATTTTCAAAGAGAACAATTCTGCAATGTCATCCTGAGAAATAAAGAGATTTTAAAATGAAATCTACTTTCATAGATTTGCTATTATTCTGTAAATGTAAAGAGGAGTCTCAACCAAGCTTCTATTGCATCTTTAACTCCCAGAAGCTTTTGTGCCTGGTTAATTACCTTGGCATCTTTGTATGCATTTGGAATACAGCACTTAGTGAGCAGATCATATGAGCAGCTGCCTTTTATTTAAGGCATGTGGTTGCAGAGCAGTTCTTAATTATGTTTCTGTATGAAAGAACAAACTACAAATGAGATTATGCTGAACTGACTTCTGTGGGGATGAGAGGGGAAGGGAGAAATTCCTGTAAAACAGATATCTTATTTTTAATAGAATTACAGGTGAATAAGTTAACTCTTTATTTTGTTATTGTCTTCAGACTGTGCGTATTTTCCTAAAACCCAAGATCATGGAGTCAGGTGAGAACATATGTTTACTTTTGCAGGTATAGAATGTAGATCTTGGGATTACATGCGAAAACTTCTAAGCTATATGATGTCTAAAAGCTGTCACGTTTTGACCTTTCTCTGTTTAATTTGGGAGGGGAGAAACAGGGAGTGTAGAGCTCTTGTCAGTGCAGTGGCCTGAAGCCTGCATTCCCAGGTTGTCACCAAGCTGAGTGACAGGTAAGGAGAGTGGGTTGTGCTAGGGCTCAGCAGGGAGAAGCAAATGCCATCGCAAATCGCGCCTCTAATGCTGCAAGCAACACCTCGCTGGACTTGAATTGGCAGGTGCAGTTCCTCTTTTCTGTGAAAGATCTTTGTCGTCTTTTTGGTTACATTTTGTAAGAGAAGGCTCAATTTTAAAAAGCTTACAGGAGTTTGAAAAGATAAATAGGTGTGCTTTGGATATAAGCAGCATGGGGTAGATGGTTATAATCAGGCTGTTCATAATCAACAGTTAGGATTATACTATGTGCTCAACACACACTAACTTTTGAGTATTCCTCGCTAATGAATGACTAAGGAAAACATGTGATTGTTCTTATGGCTATCTGTTTTTAATAAATGAAGTGGCATGGTTTTTACAGTAACTTTTTTTGAAGTTGATACTTAGAAATAAACCTGAGAGGATTGGATCCACAAAGGAGAGAGGAATGAAAGAAAATCAGCAGGCAGATGAGATTTCCCCTAGGAAAGTTGTGATCTATATGAAAGTCTTTGACACTCAAATTCAGACTAATGATTACTTTTAACTAAATAAAACCAAACTAGGTGAAAATGATTAAAACACTTTCCTTCACATACCGCAACTTTCCTCAGGCATTTTTCAGTTGTTAGTCAAGTCAGGTGACAGGCAACACGATTTTTACAGAGAATGTAACTCTCAGTGCTGTATCGTTGCAGGTAGAGTTCTTGTCTTTCTGATTCTTAGCTATGTTCTGTCTATTTTAATATGTTCTAGGACAAAAGTTCCCTGTGGTAGCTGCCAGCAGTCCCCAAGCTTGGGGCATCTGAGGCTGGAACTTGAAGGTCCAATAAGAAGTTCTCTTACTAATTCAGAAAGATATTTCTGCCTCCCCCTTGCCAAATGCACCTTTCCTTACATTCTGTATTTCTGGGATGTGGATGGCAGCTGTTCTCTTCAAACGGAGAGAACTCTGCCAAATTTCATCAGCTGAGGAATTGGCTGCTTTCCTATTGGTGTCTGTCTGGAGAAGATGCCTTTTTGCTCTCTCTGTGAGGTGGGAGGAATTACTGGAACCAGAACTGTGGTACAGTGTCATATTCTCAAAATGTCAGATTTATTTGCTCGTGTGGTGGTGTAATTTGGTTTCCCGCTGTGCAAATGAGAGGATTAATTTCCATAACACAGAAATTAGCAGTGCAGTTGATATTTCTCCATCTCAGAGCTCGAATTAGCAGCTGTAGGTGGCAGTAGCCAGTTTAGCCTCCTTTTGTCCTCCTTCCAAATTGCCATTGATGAGGAGGACACTTGCCCCAATTAAATCATCTTGAATGCCAAATTGATGTTATCTCCTCCTGCTCCATTTTCCTCCTTGTTTGTTTGGCTTAGAGGCTTCAAGTGTTTTCCTACAAGTCATGGCTGTGGCTGCCCTTCCCTGAGCAAACAGCAGGGAAGTGGCAAGGATGCTCCACCACAAGTTATGAATCTTGAGTGTGATACACACCAGGTAAGGGTGTACAAAAGAATCACAGCAGCATGTGTGACAGTAATTCCTCAAGTATATAGATATTTTAAAAAGTTCTTTGAATGTGAGAATATGTTTAGGGGCTTGAATTTAAAAAGCCCCTAAAAAGCCCTTAAAAAGGATGAATGTTTTCTCTATACTGAACTTGACAGATTTTCCCAGAAGTTTCGTAAAGTAAAGGAAAGCTCTGAATTTGGCTTTTTATTTCTTAATTACTCCATAAAGCACCATAGGCTTTGCTTTATGTCTGTCTATAAGTAATTCTCACCCCTCTTTAGGGTTTGATTAGAATGTTAACGTGAGTTAGTGTCACCTATTCTGATGGTGAAGCTACCTAAGACTCAGTCCTGTTTGATGAAATGGTGACTGAATGAACCAGATAAAGAAAATGCCTTTGTGATTCTGATTTCTTCCTTTGCTAAGCATGTCTATGATAACATATAAATACTAAAAAAAAAAGAATAGTGCCATTTCAGTCTTGATTTTGATAAAGAATAACACAGTTATGGGCTAGCTCTCATGTTGATCTGCCAGATTATTTTCCTCTTCCAAAGGATAGTTCAAATGGGGTGTTATAAACCTAGAAGGAAAAGGCTGACCTTGGCTGTCAGAAAGGTTGAAGGACCCATCCCCTTCAGATTTCGTAACTTGATGTAGGCAGGAATAAGGACTCGCGTCTGACAACCCTCAATCAATCATTCCTCTGTTATGCTAAAACTCTACTCAAGTGTAGCTGTAGCCAGTCGTCCAATAAGATTGTTCTCTTTTAATACAAAAAAAAAAAAAAATATTTATTTAAAATCTGTGAGAAATGTCTTCTCACAGCATGTACAGNTTTTTTTTAAAAATAGGCTTGAAAAATCTATGTGGTGTAATAGCTAACCCATAGTGAATGATGGGTTTCTATGTTTCTGTGGATAGGAGGATATTTACCAGTAAGAGTAGAGATATTAAGCTATCCTTTAACATGATATTCCAAGGCTTCTTGCAGTTTACTGCAAAGCCTCCAGTGCTAGTCACACAGAAAAACTGCAGGACCGTGACCATGCATCTGATTCAGGTAGGAGATGGCAATTTGGAAATCACAGCCGTTTACAGAGCTGTAGTTTTTAGTGCTGTGAGTGACAATGCCCACTTGGGACTAGAAGTTCCCTATTTCTTCCTGCTGGGCTGACAGCTGTGGGAGCAGAGAAGGGCAGGTCAACTGAAAGGAGGTCATAATATGTGCCCCATGTGTGTTGGTGTTATCCCACCTCCAACAATATCATATGTCACACTCCTTGTCTTGGAATACAAAGTTCTCCAGTATGCACAATTGACACTGAATGCCTTCCATGGTCTACTATATCTGAAATAACTTAAGGACTTTTGAGGTTGGTTCTTCAAGATGACTTTTATAAAACAGGCAAACATTGGGAATAATTTATTAACTCCAGAAAATGTCAGATTTTCATGCTTGATATAGTGGCATCGCATGTAATTTCTGTCTTTTTATTAACTCATCCTGGACTTGTTGCAAGGAATAAAAATGAATGTGCTTGCATCTGCTTTTATATATGGTTATGATATTTCTACTGTAATGACTTCAGGAGCTACAGCCTTGAAAATTGTTACTATGTTCAGGACTGCTGTTACTGAATTCTTTACCATAAGGTTCCTGATGCATAGGACTTGCAAGGTGATACAGAAATCATTTTGTAAATGAAAGGTACATGTTCAATGGAGTCATATTATTCATTGGACAGTATCTTGGCAACTGCTGGTTTCTTCGTGAAAATATCTTAAATTTGGAGCTACGTGCTCCAAAGAATTATGCTCAAGATGTGATGTGTTAATATCCAATCTTTATCTGTTTTAAATGCATGGATCATCTGAAGGACTATCTTAAACCAGCTGTGTAGCCAAAAGTGTCTGATCAGTCTTTGTGTCACAGGTGGGCAGAAGTGTCTTCAGAGTGAGTCCATACTAGATATATCTCTGACATGAACTGGTCTCCAGAGGCTCCTTTCTCTTTCTGTTGATTAGGAAGTGGTTAACTGTTATAGTTTCTTTCAGCACTAAACTTAGCTGAGGTAAATCCAGCCTCTGGTGAAGGAAGAGAAGTGTTAACAAGTGATTTTGATATGGTGTGGGAGGGGGAAAGCGATATGCATTACTTATTGTGAATAGTAAAGTGAATCCATTACAAATAAATGTAGGAAACCAGTGCATCAGACTAAGGTGGGTGATGCTTCCAAAGCCTGCAGAGTGATTACTGTGTGCAGTCACTCTGCATTAGTATCTGATCATGACTTCATACAGTAACACAAGGAAATGCTGCATGTAGTTGTAAATGGTATAACCACATTAGCACTACCCTGGCTCATTCCCTACAGAATAAAGTTAATGGCCTGGTGTCTCTGCACAGCTCTGTATTGCACAGGGCTCCCCTGTCTACTTTCTCTGACTTTTGGGTTACTTGGGATGAAACAAGCCGAGGCTTTTCTTTTCTGATCCAAGTATGGTACTAAGAAAAAGTGATAATCATTTGAAAACTCTTTCAACTGGCTTTTTTTTCCTTCTTCATGGCACTGTATGTATGGCTCTAAAGGGCACACATCAGTGGCACTTGCATCAGCATCGGAGGCAGTAGTGCCTTGTGGCACCGTTGTGTTCAAGTAAACACAGATATTGCTTTACCATCTGAGGAACAGCTCTGGTGCCCGCAACATTAAGCGATTTCATACCCTGTTCCTGTAACTTTATCACACTAATGACAAATGCACACCTTAGAAACCCTGCTCCTTTCATGTCCAATGAATGGTTCTCTATTATTTGCACTAACTAAAATCTTCCTTAGCAGTTATTAGGATTGATCTCTCCCTTTCAAAAGGGATGACTCTGGTAAGCACACTTACCTTGCACTCCACAAATCCACATAGAAAAAAGGACTGAGACTCCAGCTAGAAAAAAAAAAAAAAAGTGGTGTCTAGCTCATGCTTCACTAGGATAGAGCATTTATCCAGTGCTTTTTACTAATTAGATTGTACTTCAAAGAACAGTGGCATTGAAAGGTGTAAATCAGCACAGTAACAGGGTTGAGCCTTTCTTCATGTCAGATGAGTTTCCTGCTCAAAATAGCCTTCTACCCATGTTTTCTGCAAATGAGTAAGAGTTTTGGAAACACTAAGATTTTTTTTCCACCTTCACGTAAATAGGAAAAATATACTGTCTGAAGTGAAGGAAATATTTTGAAAACAATATTTTAATTCAAGTAGATTTTTTTTTACCTTTATCATATTTATTTCATGACATAAAAATAGCTGAAATTTTTGCTCTTATTGATTACCGTATCAGTTACCAAAAGGCTGAGGAATCTCACTAGCAGAACCTAGGAAATGAAATCTCAAATGCATGCTTTTGGATGTGCATACACATGAAATTTTTGGCCAGTTCCAATTGAAGCCAAAAGCTTTGACAATATACAGCAGATAATTAGATCCATCTTTACCTGAGAGATTCTGTGTAGTGTTTGGAAAACTTTTCGCGTTGTGTTACAGGCAAAAGGAAAAAAAATACAGCTCAGCACCTCTCATTTCAGACTGAAAGGCATGAGAACTGTTATTGTTACAGCTATAGGATAACAATAAACTCCCTTTGAATCCACAAATATAATGTGTCTGTAGTGTATCAAAAATCAATTTCCTTGGAAGGATCAGTTTGGACAGTCCTTGGAATCAGTGCTTTAAGGGGGA
>VXAV01008541.1:1247-17452 GCA_013399715.1 Alectura lathami
AGAGGGCCACCAAAATGATCAGAGGGCTGGAGCACCTCTCCTGTGAGGAAAGGTTGAGGGAGTTGGGACTGTTCAGCTTGGAAAAGGGAAGGCTCCGGGGAGACCTCGTTGCGGCCTTCCAATACTTGAAAGGACTTTACAGGCAGGAGGGGGACCAACTTTTTACATGGGTGGATAATGGTAGGACAAGAGGCAATGGGCTAAAAGTGAAAGAGGGGAGGTTTAGGTTGGACGTCAGGAAGAAATTTATCCCTGAGAGAGTGGTGAGGCACTGGAACAGGCTGCCCAGAGAAGCTGTGTCTGCCCCATCCCTGGCTGTGTCCAAGGCCAGGCTGGATGTGTTCCTGGGCAGTTTGATCTAGTGATCTAGTGGCTGGCAGCCCTGTCCACGGCAGGGGGGCTGGAACTAGATGATCTCTGAGGTCCCTTCCAACCCAAGCCATTCCATGATTCTATGAAATCACTGAGAGATATTATTAAAGAGCAGTGCCCAGTGGGGAGTGCAGAACTCCCACCTCTTTCAGGTTCCTTCTCCACCTTCCTTTCCTTATTCCCTCTGACAGCATTTGATTGTGTCAAAAGCCTATGTTTTAGCTACACAATTTCCTTTCCACTTGAATTTTTCGGTGCATGTACTGCTTTGCGTTTATAAACATGTGCAGTTTAGTCTTCGAGACATTGAGGAATGTCATCAGCATCTTAACTGCTTCACCCCCCCTCCAAGCCAGCAGCAACAGGCTGGAGAGGCCGTTAGCCTGCTTTGCATTCCTTGATATTCTGAGCTCATGATCTTGGGGGAACCCATTAGCATTTGCGCTTGCAGGAAGTTTTCTCCTCCCCTGTTAATATTTATCCAGGGAGGAGATAATTAAAATAGGTTCTAAGGCTGTGTAAGACGTCTGTCCATTTTCCCTGCATACAGAACCTCTTTATGGAGATCTTTAGTGTAGATTTTGAGATAGCTCCTGAAGGGTTTTGCACCTTTGTCATGTTCTTGTTGCCATTAAGTTAGATCTAATCCTCCATTTCATTTCATTAACCTGAACAAGGGGAAATTTTGAAGCAGAATGCCAACACAGCACTGGTAAAATTTCCCTAGACGTGCAAAAAATCTCTATGAATATAAAACGAATAATTTCATGGAGATGCACATGAGTTAGGCTCTGGTTAGAACAGTTTTCCTCCCACCCAAATCATTGAGTCTCTGTATCTTGATGTGCTCGCATTAAATAAAAAGCCCCCTTGCATCCAATGGCTGAATTCGTGAGATTTTCAGAAGAGATGTGACATCTCATGGTACATTTGCCCTTTACTACACATAGCCTATACCAGCACCAAGAAACACTGTTCTTTGGCACTTACAGAGATCTTTGGCTCTGCAAAACAGAAATACATGGGGGCAAATGAGCTGGATGAGATGTACTTCAGCACCACTCACCCCCTTGAGAGCCATCATGGCACTGGTAGTCATGGCATGGTGCAAGTAAGCCCACAGTGATCTCAGCTGTAGACACTGTTGCAAAATAATTGTAGTAATCAGTGCCTCTAGTATGTTAGCCTTGCTGCTCACATACCAGCAAGTGGTATGGGAAGTCTCATCAGATTTTAGGAAGAGCTTATTTAAAGGCATGCTCCAAGAGCTTCACAGTCAGCCCTCTTCTAAATTTAACCTGAGGTCACTTGCACTGGGCTTGTGCTACCAATTGCTTGCTTGCAAAGTGGTTGGAATCTGCAAGGCAAGCAAGAGTTCACATGCAATACTATGTGCATAGCCTGGCCCCTGGATTTGAAATTTTTGGCCTGCCTCCCTTAACATCTGCCATTCACTTTGAATTAAAAAAAAAAAAAGGCAGATGAAACTATGGGAAAAAAATATGCCTCCCATTTTTCAAAACTTGATGTTTTTTAACTAAACCCTATATTATTCATATGCTGTATGTTTTATTACTGTTAGTTTCAAAGCTGTTGGAAATCACAGATCAGTTCCTCAGCCACAATGTCTTTATTATGCATACATAAATCATGCATGGATGGGCCCTGACAGTTGACGATGTAAACTCTCAGGAAGCAAAGCCCCTAAGCCATGTAAAAAATGTATGTCACGGGCAAAGAAGTATGTCATCTCTATTTCCTTTTTATGGATATTCTTGTCTTGTCATTATCAAGGAAGATTTTTTTTTCCCCTTTATTTCCTATTTAAATGTAGTTAGCACAGAGGTAATTTGCAATGGTATTGCAATGAGACAAATGGAGAACACTTTCCCACATCTGCCTGCATCTTCAAGGATGAGCGTGTTGTAATTACACTGTTCCAGTTTCGTTAACTGCTCTTCTGTGCCCAGTATGGTTTATAAGTATTCCGGTAAAATGCAAGACAAAGTTCAATGAATCGTCAGGAGCATATGGGTGATATAGGACTCATGCAAATTATATTAGCATTGAATTGTTTTGAAGTCATAGGCTGATTGCAAGAGCTGGTCAGAATTTTTTTGGAGCAGACAAACCTAAAAGCCAAGGATTCCTCATTGTTCAACAGCTGAAAATAAAACAGGTGTGCTAAAAACAGGACTGAGGTAAGAATGCTAAAGAATAAAAAGCAGATGGATCTGCAGCTGATTTTATCAGTTTCTCAGCCAAAGGTGATTTTCTTTTCATTTGGTTGATCTTGTTTGATTTTTGAGGTGGAGAGTGTTCAGAGCATTTCTTTCTCTTAGAAAAGCAAAACGAAATAAAACAAAACAATTTTAATGAAAGTTTGGGTCAATCTTAAAAAGTAAATCATTGCATATAAAAATTGTAGTGAATCTTTAGTCAGAAAGTAAAGAATAACCATTTACATAGGAAATGGGAGGAAATATGCCTAACAGAGCACAGGACTATGAACATTTCTCTCTACACTGTGGATTGTAACCAATCAAAAAAATTATTGACCCTTTTCTGCTACAAACATAGATACATTGATCTTTCAAAAGCAGGGCCCTATAGACATATGGTAAAGCCCATATTTCATCACCTGAATAGCAGTGAGCATCAACAGCTACCCACCCTTATTGCTATATTTACTGAAGTTAGACACATATAAATCACCATAGTATAGTCCTGCATGTTGTCACTGAAACGCAAAAAAGGGGCCTCCAAATTCATTACGAAAAAATGCAGTTTTTCCTTAAGCAGCACGTCTGCTTTAAGCTGGTCTTCTTGCATGTCTTCCTCTGCTCACATTCATCTTCCACGTTTACTGCTATATGGTGCCCTCCATTTGTTGAGCAGCTAAAACTTCTTACTCTAGCTGCAGGATAAGACAGGCCCACATCAAACCACAAAGAGGGGAGAAATCTCATCCTCCGTCATTGCCTCTGGAACACTTGGGCTGGCATTGCTGGTATCTCTTCCGTGGTTCCTCCCCATTTTCCAGTGCCCAGGGGTCATGATTCATCAGAGCAAATTTCTTTCAGTTTCATTTGATGCATCTGAGCAAAATAGGCCATGAATCATGATAAGCCATAATTCATCATACATATTTCAGACCTTTATTTCAGATGAAGTCCCTCTTTCTCTGCACTGACCAGAGAAGATACAAAAGCAGTAGCTTTAGATGGTTGTATTTGCTTGGAGAATTCCTAGCCTCCGTGTCTAAGCTCATCAGTCCTCTTTTTGCCATGCACAACTTGGGACGCTATTAAAAAGAATGAAAAGCAGCAAGTGAACACCATGTCTGCTTTCCGAGGGAAAAACGCACAAAAAGGAACAGCATATATATAATTCTGTCTGTAGGGAAAATTCAGAACCAGCTGAGATGTTTGTTACTGCTTTTATCCTCTTGCCTATGCAAATTACTGGGGTTTAGAGCTAACAGTAAATGTGTTAAAAGCAACCTGAAAGTGGGTTGTTTCGTAGAGCAGTTCTGTTCTCCTCCTTTGGAAAGACACCTGTGGATACATTTTCATTAATAATTTCACCCTATCTCTTCTCTGATGTAAATTTATAAGCAAGAAGCAGGAGAACTGCCAAATCAAATATTGCAGCCTGACTAGTAAGGCAATTAGCATATGATGCATAAGAAAGAAGAATCCCAAGAAGCAAAGCTAGGAGTACATGTATCTATTTGTGACAGTATTTGGTGGAAGTTTGAATTCACTGAGGATCAGCTGTGTTTGCATTTTGCTCTTTCCTTCTATCACACATCTCTCCTAGGAATGCCCTTTTTTCACAAGCTCTCTAACTGATGGAGTAGCTGCAGGAAAGAGGAAAGAAAAGCAACTTAAAAATAGACAAGTTGCTTATCTCTTTAGCTGGATTGAATTTGCTACTGTGTGGAGGAGGATGCTATCAAAACCAGAAGTTTAGAAGATCATAACGCTGGAAAAGTTTCTAGATATGCATCGCCAGTGGATAACTCATGCTGATGCTGTTCCATAAGTTGCTATAAATTATTGCTAGAGATAAGACTATTCTAGGTACATTGAATATTTTTTTTCAAAAGTTAATCATGCTTTTAGCCTGAGAAAAGAGAGCTTGTGTGTTCATGCTTCGTGCCTGTCCAGCACATCTGTCAGTCTCTTTCAATAATGTGTAAACCCACAGATCGACTTTGACAGAAGGGTAGAGGTCTCAAAGATATTAAATTCCAGTACTTCTTGTGAAAATCAGTAGATTTTCAGTTCAATTTTCACTGCCAGCTGGCCTTTAAGTGTGAGACTGCTGGTCACTAATCTCCTTATTCCTACCTAAGAACCAAAAGTGGTTCTTCTTGTTACTAGAGACTTAGAGGAAGGCTCAGACGGTGTCCAAGAGGACAGAAATTGGGACTGTACATGGGAACTGAATCCCCTAGGAAGCACCTGGAGCATAAAAAAAGGCTGAGAAAATGGAAGTCATTAAGATGAAATGGAATGAAAATGGGAATAAATCCAGAACACAAACTGTTTCTAAGTCTTCAGTTCATCCAGCAACTTCTTTTTTTTCCAAAGCATTTCCTTCTAGTCTTGTGAATATTAAAGGAAAAATTCCCATTGACTTCTGAGGGAAATTCTAGACTATAACCAGAACTGGGGAAAAATTTATGAAAAAAGAAACCTTTTGTAAACACGAGGTCCAAGATATGCTCAGTGCTCAAATTTTTCTTTGTTTCATTGTACAAATGGGAGGTTATTTGAAAAAGAAGGTCACCTTTGGACTTCAACAGGAAAGAAAATACTATATTTTGAGAAGATTGGGTACACACCAGATAATTGTCACAGCCAAATTTAAATAGAAAATATTGCATTTTAATGATCCTTAATTTAAATAGAATTTTTGATCTGGCGGCTTTCTGAATTTTGCTATGGTTTTAAAAAAGAAAATCTGTCTTAGAAGACAAAAGACTGCTTTTACTGTGATTTGAATAGAGATGAGATCCAATACTAACCTATTGCCTTCCAAGAGCAACTATTTTGTTTGTGTGAATAGTAACACAATATCAGCCCAAATCTTCCACTTCTACTTGGCCAGTCTTAGTGGTTGCCTTGTAAAGCTCCCATTTCTTCTACCCTGGACAGCAGATCCAACTCCTCTCATATTCTCTTGGAAGTGAGATGAACCTACCCGTCTCCTTCTGACCACGAGTCCTGAATTTTTTCCTACATCACTTCAGAGACTACTGGTTACAGCAGTTTCCTGAGAGGCCAGAAACAGGGATCTGACAGCCTCACAGGGGGAAAGAGTTTGGTGTGGATATCCCCTTTGTGCATGAGTGCTGTTGTATGATAGGAGGGTCTCCCTTCTGGTGTTTTAAACACTGTGAAGTTAAATAAAACAACAGCCTTGGAGGTAATCTGAGAAAACTCGTTGGCTCACAGGGGAGAAAACCAAAGTCATTGTTGATTTCTGGAAATTTATTGGGAGTGAGAAAATACTTTAGTCATCTGGAAAAATTAAGCATAAAAACCTGAGGTGCCCTTGAAATCTCACTGTGGGACAAAATAACAGCTGAGTCAGTATCAGAGCTTTGTGTTCAGACACATAAAAATCATACTGGAAACACCTCCAGCTTTCCCCATGCTCTGGCCTTTCTATGCTGTGACAGAACATGTTGTCACAGCCCTTTTGTTGTACGTAGCCATCTGCACCATGGCAGCACACGAGATCTACTGGGCTGTAAATACTCCTGTTCCAGGGCTTGCTGCACGCTACCTTTCATGTACGAAAGGGAATTTGAATACAGACAACTTCAGTTCCAACAGAGCCTTACAAGTCTTCATTCCATTCCATAGCGCCACCGCTTGTCCTAGTTATCTTAGATCATAAGATTTGGTTTCTGTCAACCTGATGAGTCTTCAAAAAGAAAGAAGGTTTTGTCACTTTGCATTAATCACCTGAGACATAAGTTTCTCATCTAGTCTTTATTTAATTTTTATATTTGAGTGCTCTTTGTGTCATGCTGGAGGCTACTGCATGTGCAAATTCAGACTAATATAGCATTAGCATTGCTTCTTTTATGCCAACTTTACTTTATATTTCTTACATTGAAATCTTGGAAATATTAGTATACCTTAAAATTTGATCCAACTTCTGAGACAGCTAATTTTTCATGGTACTTTCAGTCATGTTCTTTCCTCTTTCTATAGTGTAAATGCCCTAGTTCTCCAATACTGTTTGAGTCCTGTCCCAAAATATTTTCCTGTCTCTATGCTGAAATTTTGTCCCTAAAGCATCCTTGTTCTCAAATCTCAATAGAAGGACCTGACGGTAGACAACAAGAATACTTTGAACACGGCACTTCAGACTTGTTGGTGTGCTGTTTGAGTGATGCCCAAAGCTGGCACACTTCTGTGAATTTATGTCTGCTCCACACCATTGGAACTGGCTCATCTCAGAGGATACAGCCCTGAACAATGAAGTATCTCTTTGCATGACTGTATTGAAATTGAGGTGTAATAGCAGCTCATGTAATGGCAGTTCCAAAACAGTTCATTTTAGTGTCAGCAGCAGAGCAAAAAGCAAGATCAATTTTGCCCCAAATCTGGGAGAATCCCTAAGCAGATGATTTATCCAGAGATAACAAACCTGTGGTTATAGAAATTTTTTCAACATGAAGCTGGTCGCATCATTCCTACAGAAGGTACCATCTTGCTTTTGATCAGTGTGGATTTATCTTTTGAATTTGTGAGAGCTCCCTTTATTTTTTGTTATGATAATGCTATGGACTAAAGCATACCTCCTTATGTTTGAGGAAGCAGTCGTTATCCTACTGTCAACAAAAGAATATATTTGCTGACCCTTCAGTAAGGTCTTCTGCCCATAGCCAGTGTTCCCCTAGCCTAGGCATGGCTTCCATGACTTAGAAAGACAAACGTGACACATATGAAAATACATATCTCCCTGTACATCAGAGCTTCAGACTACCTAAGATGCTGAAAGTAGAATCAAAAAGCTCAGTTAGCCATTTCTAAGTCTTTTATATCAGGCAATTCCATCCTTGTGTCTCCTGCATGGAAAAGTTTTCATTTTTTCCGTATGCTTTGCACTATTCCATAAATCCTGTGGCATGGGATGTGACATAGAATCATAGAATCAAAGAATTATAGAATCATTTTCGTTGGAAGGCACCATTAAAGGCCATGTAGTCCAACTACCCAGCAAAGAACAGGGA
Organism: Alectura lathami; assembly: GCA_013399715.1. NCBI lineage: Eukaryota > Metazoa > Chordata > Aves > Galliformes > Megapodiidae > Alectura > Alectura lathami. The sequence continues at coordinate 8,878 of VXAV01008541.1, forward strand.
CATCTACAGCTGGGTCAGGGTGCTCAGAGCCCTGTCCAGCCTCACCTTGAAGGTCTCCAGGGACGGGGCATCCACCACCTCTCTGGGCAACCTGTGCCAGTGCTTCACCACACTTATCATAAAAAAACTTTTTCCCTATACCTAGACCAAATCTCCCTTCTCTCAATTTAAAACCATTTCCCCATGTCCTATCACAACAGACCCTGAGAAAGGGTCTGTCTGCTTTTTTCTTGTAGCCCCCCTTTAGATATTGAAAGACGACTCCAGGTTTCCCTGGAGCCTTCTCTTCTCCAGGCTGAACCGCCCCAATTCTCTCAGTCTGAACTCACAGGGAGGTGTTCCATCCCTCGGATCATTTTTGTGGCCCTCCTCTGGACACGCTCCAACAGCTCCATATCCCTCCTGTCCTGAGCACTCCACATCTGGACGCAGGGCTCCAGGTGGGGTCTCACCAGTGCAGAGCAGAGGGGCAGGGTCACCTCCCTTGCCCTGCTGGCCACACTGCTCTGGGTGCAGCCCAGGATGCAGTTGGCTTTGTGGGCTGTGAGGGCACACTGCTGGCTCCTGTCCAGCTTGTCACCCACCAGAACCCCCAAGACCTTTTCAGTAGGGCTCTGCTCAATCCTTTCATCCCCCAGCTTTTATTGATAGCGGAGGTTGCCACAACCCGGGTGCAAGACCTTGCACTTGCCTTTGTCATGAATTTAGCCTGGGCCCACAGATCAAGTATGTCTAGGTCTCTCTGGATGGCGTCCTATTTAACACATAAAAGTCCTGCTCATCTTCATCCATCTGAACAGTGTCCAGAGGACCAAGCAGGAGACAACTTGTTGAAGTCTGGCCACTTGAGAGGCCCTTTGAGGAAAACATAAAAAACAACCACTTTGTACCCTGAACTTCCTCGCCTAGCCTAAGTTCTGTAGGAAGCTGGGGACCCTTAAGCAAGCATTCACTTGGAAAATACTTAATTCAGGACTAATCAATGGAAGTGGACTGCAAAAGGAAGATATAAACTACAGTCTCACTCTGAGCTGGATATTCTCCATGGGCTGGATCCATCCAGCATGTGACAATAATTCAGGCTGCGCACACTCACACACAGGATAAATGACACCAAGCCCAGCTCTCAAGCTCAGCCTTGCATTTGAAGCACATCGTTACTGCACTTCTCATTTAACCGCAGCCAGATGTATTGCAAAATCAAGAAACAGAATCACTGTGCTGGAGGATCAGCTCACCTTCCTCTCACCCCTTCTCTCTGCTTCTCTGATATTTTTTTTTATTTTACCCAAAATAAAAGCCTGACCATGGTGCACTGCACTGCATTGATGTCTTCCCTCTTCTCCCCAGGTCACGCTAAGGCTAACAAAGCAAGCCTTGGGATGGTCACGTGTACCTGTCCACTGGACCACCCACAGGCTTTCCCATTTGCCCCATACAGCAAAAGCCATACACCCATGCTAGAACCCAGCCTGCAGCCAGAAGCCTCCTGCAAGGATGCCATAGCATTTCCATAAGGTGGGATGTATATTTTACACTAAGCTCACACTTCCCTTGGCAGTTGGAAATCTGCCAACAACATTCGCTGAAACTCATTGCTGCTTCATGTAGTCCTCTGTACCTAGTGCCAGGGAGCATCTTTTACATCAGTGGTGTGGGCAGACCTAGTGGTGCTTACAGGTAGTGAGCAGAAATGGGAATGGAGTGGAGAAGAAGGTGGGAAAAAACAACAGGAGAGGGAAAATAAAAGGAAAAAAAAAAAAAAAAAGAAAGAAAGCAGAGCTGCACAGTACTTAGAAATAAAACAGAAGGCTACAAGAAAAAAAAAATAAACAAAAGAAGAAAGACAAACATAGCTGGGTGGGGTTTTTATAGTTTAATACCAAAAATGTGCAAACAAAGCAAGGTAAATGCTGCCGTGTTATTTGAGCACACAGCAGCAGCAGCTGCTGGAATCAGTCAGGAGCTCACCTGCAGCGAGTGTGCAGCAGAGCAACACAGCCTGCGCTCCCCAAGGAGCCAATTCAGTTACAAAAATGGTACATGATATACACAGGATTATAAGCTTGAGCAGGTAAGGTATTTTCAAAATCCAGGCCGACATTTCTGCCTAGTTGAACAGCAGTCAAAACAGTTCAGAAAACTGACCTGAAAAGGCGTTCTGCTATTGGAACGCATCCATGTAAGAGTGTGGTTGCACAGCTTAGACAGACCCTGTGGGTAACCAGTAGCTCCCTGCCTTTGTTTGTGCTGGGTGCAGCTCTAAAGTGGTTTTGAGTTTGGTGAAATGATGGAAAATGGTGGAGTGGGTGTCCAGAACTTCACATTGCCATTAAAAAAAGAAAAAAAATTGTTAAAAAAAATGTTTTTGGGGTGAAAAAAAAACCTGATTTGGATACATGAGGATCTGCTTGGACTTTCTCATTTTTTATGTAGATTTAGAATTTTGAGTGTAAAAACTTTTTTCAGTGCTAATAAAACATATATGCACATGCATTTGTGGATTTCACATTTTTTTAACCAGATCCGTTTTCCTTATACCATCTGTCTCTTCTTGCATCCTTCAGAAATAGCTTAGCTGGGAAAGTTGATTGGGCTTTTCAAGTGAAACCAGAAATTTTTACAAGAGATTCCCTGGACTTTTACAGATGAATTTTTCTGTGAATTCTTCAGTTTCAGAAAGTGACATCTCTTGACACCACCATGAAAAACAAGAAACTCTGCATAGCTTTTAGATACTTTAGTGTGATGCGTTCGTCCTCTCTTCAGCAACTTCTCAGTTGTTGGCAGTTTTTGAAATGAACACCTGAGAGTGCAATACGGAGGTACCATTTAAGACTCTCAGCAAACTCAGGCAAGACATCCGTTTTATGTTTTGAAAATGGTTTGTTTTCTGGACCAGGATAGCTACTGTGGGGTCTGGGCAGCCATGTGGACTTCCACTGCCACATAATCAGGACAATATGAACTGCGTCAGGCAGTGTTCAGTGGAATGGAAGACAGACTGTCCTTAGCCTCACTTCCCCACAATAAACTCATTCTGAAATCTAAGATAAGGAGTTGTCCTTATTTGTCACACCAACCCAACTTTGCAGTCTGCAATGGTAACTAATATATGGCAGGTTAGCAGCACTATTACTTAATGGAGGTAAAATTTAGGACTGTCTTAGCTGTTGGAGACTAACAGCACACCTGCTTGGGTCTAATTTAGTGGATCCTGAGCAGAGCTCTTACAAAATGCATAATAGTTTGCTATGCTAAGCTGTTACGTCTTCGTTGTAGGCAGTGCCTCTCTAGCTTCAGTGGGCCTTTCTTGGCACGAGGAGGCATGCAAGCACTGCCAAACTATGGAACACCTCTGCCCTTTCATAAAGTAAAAAACGATGTATTTGGAGGACTGCCACTCACTAAACTAGACTCCCTGATTGCATTATTAATTGCAATTTATGGAATTTTCCTATTGCTTTCACAGTTTGTTTGTAATGCAGTATCTCTCCACAATCTGTAACTCCAAGCAGCAGTGTCTCCACAGAAGAATATTTTAGTCCATCCTGTGTTTAACAAATGAATGACAGCTTAAAGGGCTTACTTCTGAACAGCGCAATGCACTGAACTGAACTTTAAAGGAAACTACTGTTTCTGGAACTTATCAAGGTATTCAATCATCATTCCAGCATTTTATTCTTCAGAGATACTATTTTCCTGGCAATGAGGGCATGAGCTCCAGGAGTCCTCTGACTGCCTTGCCACACTGAAAACAGGATCTCAGACCCCGCCAGCTAAGCCTGAATAACCTTAGTGGTTAGGTAAATGGCAGGTGTTGGTGTACTGGTTCAGTTTCTGGATCTCTTTCATATGACTAAATAAGGAACCAGTGCCCAAGTGCATGTTGCTGGAGGCCATCTCTCAGAAGCAGAAAACCCAGGTTACTAAGTTCTCATAGTTGCTAGAGCACTTTTTTTTTTTTTTTTTTTTTTTTTTTTTTTTTTTTTTTGCATCATTGTAGGTGTTGATAGATGTCTGTGCAAAATACAGGCTGGGTTAGTATGTGTTCTCTTTGAACTGCATCTAGCCTTAACAAGATTATGATGTTCCCCAGTATAGTCCAGAGCATGGAAGCCAGAACAAGAGTGAGTTGCACAGAGCTAGAAAAAGATATTAGCTTATTTACCAAGATTTATTCATGTCATCAGTAGTGAGTCCTGGCACCATCATATAAACTGCCCATCGGAGTGTGAAGTGCCATTCACTGTACATACCAGACGGTTGTTCCCCATGCATATTTATTCTTTGTATCAAACTGGGCTCCTGGGAGCAGATTCATTTNCCTTTAAAATGTTGTTCAGACTGATTTTGCAGCCTGACACATGTTGTAAACCTTGATACTGTTTGGTTTCTGAGTCAGTGTCTGTCAAACTAGCCAAAGAGCTGAAGGCGACTAATTTGGGTGAGCTTAATTAGAAAAATGGTGGTAAAAGCTCAAGCCACCATGTCAGCTCCCCCATTTCAAGGTTATTTCTTTTTTTAGCAGTTCTCAGCAGTTAGCAGTGATTTTATTGCTAGGGTCATGTAGCAAGAGCAGAGGCAGGGAATGATTGTCATGCTACATGGCAGCTTGGCTGTGCGTTAGAGCTGGTTGTTAATCAAGCCCCTAAAAAAGTTGTTAGCTTTGTTCTCTTCGATAGGCCAAGCATCCATTGAATAATGTCAGTGCCTCAAGTGTCAAGGCTATGATTTTGACTGTCATACTTATGAATTGTGTTCATAAAAGGACTAAAGTGTGGCTTGGTTAAAATTTACCTGAGATCTGTTTTTCTGTGAAGCTAATGCTCAAGATGCAGGAAAACATTATAGTTCCATAATGAAATATCTCTTCATTTTTCCCCAAATCCATTTTCATTTAATTCAGGGATAAGGATTGTCTCATGGGATGGGGATTTTCTGTGACTTCAGTCTGCAACCAGAAACCAAGAAATACACAAAGGGATGTTTTGCCCTTGATCACAGGAGGAAAAGAGACCCTACCACCTGTCCTGAGAGAATCAAGAGACCAGCTAAGACCCTAAAGAAGTCTCCTCATCATAACTAGAATTGCAGATACATTTAAAATATGTTTGGTGGCTCAGGCTTAGATCTGGACTAACATGAATAAATCACCCTAGACCCAAGTAAGCACCCAGCCTGGGAGCCTGTGTGTCTCTGAACCAACCCATATTTCAGGTCTGGGGCTGCTCACAAAGGCTGAAGCTGGCTGTCTGTATCCATCAACATAAACACACTGTGAGATTCTCCACGAAAATTTCTCTCCTAGGAGTATGAACTTTTTATCTTTAGTCTACATTTTGTTGATATTCCTTTCCTCCATTCTGTTGATATGAATTGGGCTAGACAAAAAAAGTTAATTCTTCAGTTTTGCTGGCAAAGCATAAAACAAACAAAAAAAGTAGCAGAGATGCAGGTAATAAATAATTAAATAAATAAGCAGATGAAATCCCAAAAGATGCTGTTTTCTCCAGACTTTGTTTTTACATAGTTCTACCAAAATCACAGGAAACAAAGAGCCAAATTTGTAAAAGCGCATCAAAGTCTGTTCCTGGTCCCCTTTCCCGCTGACAGCCTGCTCAGGACAGGTATAAGTGTGGCAATACGATTTCCTCAGGAACCTTCAAGTGTTTACAGGGGACATTGTATTTCAGATCCATTTTGGCTAATTGAGGGAGAGATCTAAGTGAAAAGTTTTCACCCTTTGAGGCTGGGCTCCTAACTACCAACTATGCAACATTTAGGGGGATGAATGCTAAAGTAAGGCAAGACTGAGATTAAAGGTACTGTAACCCTTAAAACTTTTCACAGAAAGAGACCTTCTGGGATAAGTAGAGCATATACCTCCTGAGTCCTTCACTGAAACTCGCTGAAAGTATTACACTGGTCAAAAGGCATTTCAGCAACAGATAAACATCACATTATTCAGTGGATGTATTACCCTTTTGGATTCATGACTCTACAAACACATCACTAACTTCTTTAAATCTTTTTGAAAATCTTCTTACTTTCTCCTTCTATTGTTTAATTATTACAAAAAAAAAATTTCTTCTGAGATACATATGAAGATGTGGTGATGTGGTGACATTTGATTGCAGCAGAAAATAACAATTCAAAGAGACAAAAAACATTTGTAGGCAAGTGAAAAGGAAGAATCTATGACACATGTCAGCTCATGGAAAATAAAAGGGATAAAGCAAACGTAACAGACCTAGAGCTCTTCTACAACTGTGGTTCTTCATTCAGGAATGCCATCTTGACAACTAGCTGTCTTATCTGTCTTGATTTATCTTTCTTACTGGATTTCCATATGCTGCAGAGACTGCCTCTACAATATTTGAGTGGTGACTAGTCATGTTAATGTGCCCTGACTTCTAAACATTGTCCTGCTTCTCTATAAGTTAATCCAAGGTGAATAGCCTAATATTTCAGAAAAAGTAAACCCATGCTTCTAACAAAAAAACAAGGGGATTGCTTTTCAGAGCCCTCTTAAGACAGTGCTTAAGACATGGACATTGCAGAAGTTACAGGACAAATTCCAACTTTGACTACAGCGTGATTATCCATCTCGTTATTGTTATTGTTAGATTCGTAATGATCCATGACAAGTTAATAGAAGTTATTAATATTATCTTAAGCTAGTTGTTGAACAAATTTTCTGGATTAGATGTGTGGTGGTCAAAAAAGACAGTCCTTCTCAGAAACACCGTGAGATGTCAAAGCTCTTGTTAATTTGATAATGAAGCCTTCAGGGTTCCTGGTTTCATTTTGAGATGTCTGGAAGGAGTCAGCTGGTCCCACAGGTTGTATAGCTGTGTTGTTATAGCTACGATAAGAGCTGAGCTGACACTGAGTCTACTTGTGCTCATTTTTTCTGGACAATGCACCTCTGTAGTATTATTTTTATCTGATAATCATGCAGACAAGGGTAGAATATTGTCTTTAATCCTATTAAGGTGGGCTAATCCTGCCTAAGATTAGACTGACAAAATAGATGCCAACATCTGAGCTGGCTCTCTAGATCTTGGAAAGAAATAACACTTCTGGAACATGATTCATCTTATCTGCAGTAGGCATCTAAAGCAGGTCAACAGATTTCTGCCTATAGGCACTCTATGCACTAACCAGGAAATGGGGTGAGAGCTACAGAAATGCAGAGACCTACACTTTCAGTACAATGGTGCACGGTAAATGGCTGCAGTGGATGTTCAACTTTGCCTTGCCTGAGATAGGGCAAGTCGCCTATGTGTACACACTGAGCCTGTGCCAGATGGGAGAGATATTTATGTCTCAGTAGACCAGTTCTCACACAGGTATTCATTGTAGGTTGGTCCACACGTGGTAAGCCCACAGCCTATGGCAACTTGAAGATGAGTTTGATTCCTCTGGCCATTGTAGATGAAGGTTACAACCTGTCTTACTTTCTGCCCCTAAAAGCTGTCAGAATAGCAGCAGCTGTCTTTCAAGATCAGTGTAGACTAAACCAGCAAAGTGAGCATTCACCACAGATGAAGGTGTGAAACTGTGGCTAAACAACACCCTCCTGTTCCTTTTAATTTCATCTGAAAATCTCACTCATTTAACACTACTGAAAATCACAGCTCAGGCTGCTACATTTCATTTTGGATGTTCTAAATCAGGGTGCCATTTCCTCATAGATTATTCCATTCTGAAATTTTAAGAAGTTTAGATAAGATAGGATTTTATTGACACCTCTTTGGACAACCCTAGAAAAATGAGATTGCATGATCACATTTAAGATAGCTCATAAATCCAAGGACTAAACACTGACACTTTGAGACATCTTGTCTTCCTACGGCAGCTTGCAGTGGAACACTTTTGGGACATAGGTGAAAAATACCATTACAATTTCATAGCTAGATCTGCTTCTATGGCTTTTCCAATGATTTCAGTTATTAAAGTACCCACTCAAGGGTCCACTCATTAGGAGGTCACCTCTGGAAGGCACAGGAGCATGCCAGTTGGTGCTCTCTCCTCCATATGCTTTCATAGTAAGGAGCAACCGTAGCTCATCACTGCTGCTTCTTCAGGGAATAAATAGAAGTCTACCCCCAAATGACAGTCATGATCTCAATCAACACTTTGTAAGTTGAGAAGTCATGCTTCACAGCATTTGCTAAGATGTTTAAAATCAAGCCTGTTCAGATAAATTTTGCACAGCTGAATCATTGCTACTCCAGCTCAGTGGGTTTTTGCTTCTTTATTTTCAGTGCTCTCTGACATGCCACACTGCATTATTACCAGCTGACATTTCACAAAAGCCATTCTGCAGATTCTGGATTCAGCATTCCCTCTGCAATAAGCTAATGTTCAGAGATGTTCACCTATGTTTCAACAACATTGTACAATATTCAAAATCTCCCCTGATCTTTTGTTGCACCTTATACTGATTTAACCTTTCTCTTAGAAAGGCCAGAGATGGGGATATTTTCATGCAGGCTGGAATGTTTTTTTATTCTCTTGATAGGATACCATTTAAATGGCATTTCTGTACAAAGAAGAGAGAAATATT
>VXAV01008541.1:22240-38145 GCA_013399715.1 Alectura lathami
AAGGACAACATGTAGAGGAGAAAATCAGGGCCTTGCAATTATGATTGATTGGATGGTGATTCATTTATGGTTTTGAAGGCAACCCATTTGAATATATTTACTGAAAGGAAATGACATTGAGAATTTTAATGCAATGTGGAGTAGCCCAGAGCTTTGGATGAACGCCTGTTATTGTTAAAAATTCAATGAAAGAAAGGAAATAAATGAGTAGCCAAAACCAATGTGACCTTTACTAGTATTCACAAGGAAAAGAGTGCACAAAGTCTGACTAAAGAAATGCTCCTGAAGTTGGTATATAGCAACTTCTTATGTCTACCAACTAAAAAATCTGATGGAGCTCCATATCACTATGGTTGTGAACCAGGCAGACTGTTTGTTGTTGTTAGATGTGTCCATTAGAAAAAATCTTGTGAAGTTTCCTAAAGTGCCCCCTGAACTTGCCCGCTGACTGCTTCTACAGGCAGTTATGCTTCATTCCACCAGCACATGTGGGACAAGAGTCCAACATATCCCATGAGTCCATGAGCTTTAAAGCAGGGGCAATTTTGGTATTTTGGAGATGGACCATGACAGTTACAGGCAAGGCCAGAGTACCACAATGGCTGCCTGAACCTGATGGTGTGAGTATGGCTGAGTTACTGCAAAATCATCTACCAGATGCACCCACCCACAGGTCTGCAAGAGTCATATCAGTACTGTTGCTGCAAAAGTAGCCTGAGGAACGGTTTTGTTGCTCTGTCTAGGTTTTGGATTGATATTATATTTCAATGTATAAGTCAGAAACTAAGGAAGAAAGAGTTCTAGGGGAAAACACAACTCAAATTAGGTTCCTCTCTCCATGTGATACAACTAGTGTCACTATTATATGCACATGGATACTAGGAAGATGTCTCACTTGTTGAAAGTTAAATTCCTAGCTGCAACTTTCATGAATTACTTCTTTTGTAGACAGGATCCAAGAGCAAATTTATAGGTGAGCTTTTCTGATGCAGACATCCCCACACTGATAAGCCACCTGTAGGGAAGCGATGATTTGGAAGGGCACAGCTCCACAACCACTGATAATATCAGGTAGCTTGTGCACACTGAGCAACATCACAATGCTTAAAATTTCTTTCTTGCTTTTTGTGCCTGAAGAACAATCAATATTGGAGAGGATAAATTGCCTCCTTTATCAACTTCTCATAGGATCTTGTATCTTTTAGTGTTTATGTGTCTCCAGCTCTAAAATGTTCCTGTGCTCAGTCGTACAGTGACAAGGAGATGGCTTCAACTTTGGCAGTAGATACCCAAGTAATACTGATGTATCTTAAAGATGTTCATTGACTTTGTAAAGATCAGTAATGTTTGGATATTTTGCTGTATTTTGGTATGTAGAATTTCTTAAATCATTTGAGGAATCTTTCAAGTGCTATGAGGACATTATTTATACACCACAGAACAAAATCATGCTTGCTAAAACAAGAGTTTCACAGAGATGTGTCATTTATCTTCAAGAAACTGCTACATATGCTTTTTATATTCACTTCCAATTGTTCAGCCACTGTTGTCAGCACACACAAATGTGTAATTTCCGTCAAAACGCTTTCCTTACTGATTCTGGCTTTGACTGCAATGTATAATACAACACCATGCAGAGGCCCCAACCAAGCTAGTACGGCAGCCAAAAGCATTAGTGCTGTATCAGCTTAGTGATAATTAATCCTGCTGAAAGTCCAGGCTAATTAGCAGGCCACCACACAACTCTTCTTCCAGGGCCTCAGCTCCTGCCTTTGCATGGCAGGAGCTGTGTAGATGAGATGTGCCCCGCGTTAGCTCAGGTTTCTTCCCCACAGGTGAGACCAAGACACTGTTCTCAGATTATTTGCTCTATTTCACGCCATTCTTCCCTAAATATTCATGCCAAGGAGCCTTTCTACCAGCTGAACCTTTGCTTTTACATCTGTGAGCAGAAAGCACAGTTTTATTTTTGCCAAATGGCCATCAGACAGCAATGTCTGGATGAGTAACTGTGACTAGGCTGGAGAGAAACAACATGAAGCAGAAGCAAAGTCGAAGCACACTTGGCAGTCCTGCAGCTGGTGGGTATGCAGCCTAGGGCTGGACATGCCACCTGTCCAGCATCTGCTTCATTTTCTTTGAAGGCCGTTTACCAGAGTCTTGATCCATCCATGGGCTTGTGCTTGAATTATTCTCGTGGGGCTGGCAGACATGAAGGTGGCCTTGTGGGAAACATGACTCATTTCAGCATCTGGAGACCAGACCTGGACCTCTCAGTGTCTAGAACAACACTAAGGTGCATGTGATTGAGCAACCAAATCCCTTCACAGATGTCCATATGGCTACCAGCACAGCTGGACAGTTTCAAGTTTTTCTCATGACTATATTAAAAATGGCAGTAACTGATTAGAGGTAGAAAGTAAAACAAAACAAAACAAAAACTGTGTTTTGCTGTCAGAACAGAAATGCTGACAGCATCTGAAGGCTGGAATTGCAATGAATCAGCAGTAAGTGATTCTCAATGCACAGTGGGATTCATCTCCCCCATTTTATCCATCTACAATTTATAGTCTTGCTTCAGCTTTTTGCTAGGTTTCCTAAACAGAGAGAGAGAAAGAGAGAGACAGAGAGAGAAACACCTCCAGGAAATGATTCATCTTCTCCTAAGATAGATGTCTGTACTATGTGGGATGAATCACAGTTAAAAAGGGATTATCTTTCTTCTTTGGCATAAAGCAGAACTAGATGACCTGCTGAAACCTGCTGAAGTACACTGTCCCATCATCAGGGAGTTCAGCTGGGTCTTCTTGCTAAAGACTAAACAGAAAGAGAGCGTAAAAACTGGTTAAAGGACCAATCATGGCTTAATTCACCTTTCTGAGAAAATAACTCTCAAGCAGGCATTGGTTTCAGTGGGAGCACAGATAGGACAACAAGGGCTGCTTTCGAAAAATATCCTTCATAATGGCTAGAATTCAGTGGAGAAAACTCTCACTGAAGCCAGTGGGAGCTGCTGAGAGTTCAGTGTTTTTTAATAAATAAATAAATCATTTAGCTAGATTGCTAAGTACAGTCTTGGAAGTGCAACTTTTATCACCTTTGTTTACAGACATCAGCCGGCATTATGAGATCTGCAGAGAAAATTGACATGGGCATCTCCACTCACTCCAAGGGTAATGGGAGGGAGAAAAAGATGCCCACCACCAGAGCAGCAATACATGCCAAACTGGAAGGCATCCAGCTCAGTGGCATGCAAGAAATATAATACAAGATTTCAATACAAGCATTTGGATTTATTTGAGGAATCAATTAACAATAAGTGCATACATCGATTTACAAAATGGTAGTGTACCAGACACACACACACACAAGTTGTAATTGAAAACTGAAATACCACCAGGAAGAATAATCATTAATGCAAAACAAAAAACATCTCTCAAATGCCAAGAATAATATTTAATAAAATAAAATAATTCATCCATCTGCAGCTATATCCTGAGGGGGAGGCCACAGACTAACAAGCAAACAAATCTAGATAGAAATGAAAATAATGTTGGAAAGGCAATGGAAGGAACAGGGGAGAGATTTCTTTGCAGATTAGCTGCTTATGAACCAAAAGTATTTCAATTTGATCATTTGTTTGTAGATATTTTTATCAAAGGATGGGGAATTCCATCATATGTTCCTACCATCCTTAAGCATAATTACTCTTCTTCTCTTCAGATATTTTACTGCCATTACTTATTGGCACAGCTCAGAACTCAGGAGCTCTAGCCAAAGATATCAGCTGAGGTCTCAAGTGCCTACTTTCTTTCCTTAAAGCATAGGAAGCCCAAAGGTTAATCAAATGAAGTTCTTTTCATTTTTTTTTCTGTGAATATGTAGTGTCTGAGGCACCTAGAAGCCCCAGGTAACAAAGAGACGCTTAGCAGCACCTAATGGGTACCCAGCATTCCTGGGGAAGTTTGTTACCTGGCAAATCCTGAGATGTCTAAACCTGTGATTCAAATCCCTATACAGTGTCTTGTATGCTGGGATTTACAAGCTTTAATGGTAGGTTTTCTTATTAAATAACAATAATAATAAAGAGGGAAAGCAATTTTTTTTGTTTTCTGTAACTCCAGGCATGCGCTACACAGTCAAATAAGTGGAAGAAGTCTCAGGGGGCCCTCCAGGGAAGGCAGTGTTTTGGGGGAGATGTTCACTGACTGTCAACAACTGGACTTCCGCTAGCTGCCTGCAGGCAGCCCAACCTGCAAAACAACCAGTCCTCACGGCTTTTGTTTGGATCTTCTTTTTCCCAAGAATGTCATTCATAGAAATTAAACTTGTGTTCTTATTGAAATTCATAGAACTTACAGGAGATACAATTTGTTTTCCATACCCTGTGAGTCAGAGAAGGAAAGATTTACTTAGATATAGGAATGTGGAGTTGTATGTTACTAACAATGTTTTTAATCCAGTATCCTTCCTCCAAGAGCTCCTCAGAGGAAGACACGATCTCCTTTGAGGAAATATGGACTAATTTTGCCATATAGGCTTGTCAGCAGTTAATGATTGTACGCCCTAAAATATACGATTTACATTACACTGTACGTCCATTATGCATCTATTGTCAGTGAGATAACTCAGAGTATTCCGAGCTACATCTTCCTCCTGCTAAATTACATGCCCAGTAATACTTTATAGTAGTGAGTTCCAGAAATCAATTAAGCATTGTGGGAAGAAAAAAATGTCTTTGTTTGCAATAGTGAAAAATGTTTCTAATTCTTCTTCCTCCCCATTTACCAGAATCTGATTTTCCAGGTACTTATCAGGCTTTTGTTATGGCTTTTGCTCTGAGTCTTTAACTGCATGTCTGTGCTTAAATCCTCCAAGGTCTCTCATGGTCCTCGCTAAGTAACCCTGACGTTTGCAAACCCTACCCCTTTCCAGTCCCACAGTCCACTGCTTTCATGTAAGATTCACTAAATCAATTCATCTTCTGACAAACCCTTCTTGAATCTTGTCCCTTTAGAAGTCCACCTCTTGCTTCCAGTCACAGCTGGGGATTGAGTGAGGGATGTCCTGGCATCCTCTGTCTATCTGCTCTTCCTCACTTCACCCTTTGGGCAATATGCAGAGGGCTTTAGTTGAGCGGAGAAGTATCTCGCCACTCTACAAAAACCAGGCACACAGTGTTTCCAATTTTTAACCTGTTTTATCCAACTTACTTACCCACTAACTAGTTCCTCAAAGTAGAATTTTTCCCCTGTTGTAATTGAGTATGTCAGGTATGGCATACTCCTTCCTTACTTCCCACCTGCAATTAATCTTTTTTGACGGTTGGTTTAATTCTACGTGTTAATCTTTTAAATTTCTCATTCTCTTCCTCTCTGAAACCTTTCTGTGATTTTTCTGTCTCACCAGTCTTTGGCAGCTGCAGCCCCAGTGGCTCTCTGGTTGCTCAGCATTCAAGATCTACTACCATTTTATGGAAGAATGTAGAAGGAGAGGGGAAAAAAGAACGAGAAAACACAGGGTGGCACTGACACCCAGCCCAGGCTAGGCTGAGTTATTTCATGCTGTCACAGCCAGGAGTTGGACAATTTTTTAGTAATGTTTGGCAAAACCTACAGGGATAAGGTAAACCTTAGGATCCCAGGCATCGTGCAATCAGGTCGCCATAGGCATGGCAGGAGAAAAATCATAGAATCATAGAATCAAGGAATGGCTTGGGTTGGAAGGAACCTTAAAGATCATATAGTTCCAACCCCCCTGCTGTGGGGTGTCTGCCACCCACTATTTCAGGCTGCCCAGGGCCCCACCCACCTTGGCCTTGAACACCTCCAGGAATAAGGCTTCTACAGCTTCTCTGGGCAGCCTGTGCCAAAGCCTCACCTCCCTCTGAGTAAAGAAATTTATTCTCACATCTAATGTAAATCTCCCCTCTTTTAGATTAAAATCATTCTCCCTTGTCCTATTGCTATCAGAACAAGTAAAAAGTTGCTCTGTCCCCTGTTTATCAGCTTCCTTTAGGCACTGGAAGGCCACAATGAGGTCTCCCCAGAGCTTTCTCTTCTCCAAGTTGAACAAACCCAGTTCTCTCAACATTTCTCCATAGCAGAGGTGCTCCAGCCCTCTGAGCATCTTTGTGGCTCTCCTCTGGATCCACTCCACCAGCTCCATGTGTTTCCTGTGCTGGTGGCCCTAGTCCTGGACGCAGCACTGGAAGTGGGGCCTCACAAGGGCAGAGTAGAGGGGGATGATCCCCTCCCTCTCCCTGCTGGCCACCCTTCTCTTGATGCAGCCCAGGATGCCATTGGCCTTCCTGGCTGCAAGAGCACACTGACAGCCCACAGCCAGCTTTTCGTTGATCACAACACCCAAGTCCTTCTCCATAGGGCTGCTCTCAAGGAGTTCTTCTTCTCCCAGTCTGTACACACACCTGGTGTTGCCCCAACCCAAGTGCAACACCTTGCCCTTGGCCTTGTTAAACTCACCAGGTTCTCGTGGGCCCACTTTTCCAGCCTGTCCAGGTCCCTCTGGATGGCATCCCTTCCTTCAGGGGTACCACTCAGCTTGGTGCCATCAGCAAACTCAATGAGGGTGAAGAGAATTAAGGAGAGATGCAGCTATCACAGTGTCTGGGGAGACAGCTGGTGAGAAAAAGTGAACATGAGGCACCAGCTTCAGTAATGCTGACAAAATGCAGTCTTCCTCAGTTTTCTCTGAACTGAGGGTCTTTTCCTGGCAATCCTCATAACCACTCTTAGCACTTACTCCAGTTGGAAATCCAGGCATTTCTTGTCTCTGTCATAAATTAAGACTTTATATGCAGGAATCACACTGACTGAACTATCTCAGCATCATATTTACCTTTACACTTTTCATTTTTTTTCCTCTGTAGTGACAGATCAGATATCTTTGTGCCCGAACAGCACAAGCCAACTCTCCTTCATCCATCCGTATGGAGGTTACCAGATAACAGAAATTTTGGTATTTCCTTCTAAAGCCAGATGACTTTCATTTTGCAATACCTAGATGAGTACAGTTCATTCACCTGCAGCTGACCCTGATTCCTTATGATGTCCTTGCAAACAAGAGCAAGCAATAACTCTTAGTGTGAAGTCTTCAGCTGTATCTTAGATATCTACGTCATAAAGATCTGGATAGCGTGTTTAAAGTGGTTTTTTTTTTTTTTTTTTTTTTTTTTTTTTTTTNTTTTTTTTTTTGCTACTACTAGTAAAGAGAGTTCATGATAACTCCTAGAAATTCACATTTAGTCAGATGACTGCCACCATCAGTGGACAACCTTCATTTTCTACTGATGAACACTGCCAAATTTCTGACTTGAAATTTTCCTTTGCATTGCTATGGTCCTCTGACTTCATGTCACCAGCACACTTCCACTTTGTGTGCATACTAAACCAGCTCAATGAATTGAGGAATTTCAACAGCAGCTTCCCTCTCTATGAGACCAACTACTCTCTCACTGCGACCCAGCACATTTTCCCATGCAGCTGGTTTCCCAGTCATCTCTCGATTTCTATACCTCCTTTTTAATGAATAAATTGTCATGTGGCAACACACAAAATCCTTGACAATAGCTGAACTCTTCATTTTTTAAGGACTTTATTCTAAGAGAAGAGGAAAATAACTCTCTGTTCTTTCAGGTAGCTACATGCAGCAGTATTCACTGCCTGCAGAGCTGTTTCATATAAACAGGCAATTGATTAAGTGTGTTTAACAGATGCCTTGCAATATCAGTCCCATCCATGCATGTGTTTTATCCTCTATTTTCTCTCCTGTTGCATGATTCTTGGCTCTGTTTCACTGTACCATAACCATGCTCAGATCACAGCAAACAAAAATGGTATCAGCAGCAGCGACAACTGCACTCTGAGATCCTGAGGACTGAAGTACATACCACTGAGGCCACCTGGTGTACAGAGACGAGCTGCAGTCCACTCTGCTTCAGCATAGCATTCCAGAGATTATTAAGTAAATAAATAAAAAAAATGTATATTGAAAAAACTATCATATGTTTAGTAATAGCCAAGTTTGGCTCCTCAAAGGCACGGTTAAGGCTAACTGCCCTTGCTCTGGAGAGGAATATTTGTGATTCTACCGATAAGCTTTAATAGCCAGAGAGTGCATTGGTGTGAGAAGGAATAGACCTATAAAGCACACAGGGTGTCACGCGAGAAGTTCATTTTGTATAATGTTTTGGCTCTGCTTACTGCCAGCATTGTCTGACCTAGATAGAGATGGAGCAGGGCAATAGTGAGTGGGGAGGAGATCTGCCTTGCTCTTCCTCTCGTGTCATACTCATCCTCTTTTGAGACTTGGAAAAACATCCCTCCTGGGTAGGGTCCCTGCATGCTGTCCGCTTCCCAGAACTCCTGGATAGCTTTGAGTGTCATGTTCTTTTGCTTTTCCCCATTTTTTTTCCACCCATCTTGAAAAGTGTTTTGTCTGGGCACTTGGGTGTGAGAACAGCCTAAGTAAAGAGAGAATAAATTGTGCCATGAAATTAGGATTTGGAATGATTGCATGTAACCTGAGCTTGAAAGGGTTCCTTTGCCCCTGGCTTATACACATTTTACAGACATTTGCAACTGAATTGTAGGGGCCAGGGCCATTCAACTCTCCAGACAGCTGTGGCTTACAGACCTCTCAGTGCCTCTAAAGCCCATGTGTATGTGAAACTGTGCATGAAGTCATGTCCTGGGGGACAGTAGCACATTGGTGTGTAACTATTGTGTGGCTGATGTATTTTTATGTGATATCTCAGCCACAGGATGGACACAACCCTGCATGGGCTGTGTGACTGTTGGGTAAGGGACTGAATTATGGCATCCTCTTTAGAGCTGGAGATCATTAGGACCCCTCCTTGGGACCAGCTATCCACATGCAGGAGGTTCACCACACCAATCCCCAACTCTGTGGGACTCCTCTACCAAAAATCCTGGACTGCTCTCCAGGTTGCCTTAGTGGTTGATCCTGCAGAGGCTGTGCCCTCCATCAGGAACCTGGTGAGCTGTGGCTTTGCTTTGTCTCTACTGCTGCCCTGCAAATGCATGAAATGCCATAGCGTTGGCCAAGTTAGTAAAAACAGGCAGCAAATCCAAGAGAATCTCCCTGCGTGAACAAAAATTGGCATAACCAAGTTACAAAATATTTGGAATATAAGCAGAGCCCTTAAAAGAAGTAAGCCTGCATAGAAACTTCACGGAAAAACTATGCAATCTCCATGAATGTGAAGTAGATTATTTTTGCTAAATCATAGTCAGAGTACTGCATTTTTCACCCATCTGCTGAAGTCTGGCTTGTACAAAAAAATTCTGCCCATACATCTTCCATATGTTAGGAGGCAATTTGGATGACTGAAAATTAGTCACAGAGATAAGAGAGATATGTAATGTCATCTTCTCCAGCCAGCGTACAACTTATCCCTGCAGTACATTCCAAAGTGGAATTTATTTGGATTTTATATTATTTTTTTCATTTTTTATTTATTTCTGTTCAGTGTCTTAAAATCAATGCAGGAAAAAAGCCTGGAGAGGTTTACTACAAAAAAAAAAAAATCTGCTAGGTAAAAAAAACACATAGTCAAATTAATTTGGAGTCAACTTGAAGGAACTTTTTTGCTCTAAAGATGAGTATCTTACTATGTCCTGAGAGAATTTAGGGTTTACTATTATTATTATTCAGGTTTTTTTTTTTCCTTTTCATTATAGGCAATTTTTAAATTTAAGAAATGTTTTGAAACAAAAGTCAAAACATTTCTTAAAAAAAATGATAACATTAATTACTTTCGTGGTTTCCTGATCTGAAACATTTCTTGTGGCAAAGCATTTCAGTGTGAAATGCTTTCAAAAAATGGTGAGATTATCCTGAGAAAATTATTTACTGAAACAGACTGAGTTTCACAAACTGTTTGGGCTTTACCCCAGACCTTCATCTCATTAATTCTGTGTAAAGTTAACTGGGAGATTCTAGAATTTATATTTCATTTATATCACAAGTGCTGCACGAAAATCTCATTGCTAAGAGCTACATTTTATCTGAACTTCTGTGGCTTGATTTTCTCATTCCCTGAAAATACCTTTATCAACCTCCCATTAGAGGGGTTGTGCTGACACTGCCACTTTCAAGAATCCCAAGTTCCAGCACAACAGACAAGTGGTTTTTTAGGAGCCAAACTATCAGTAACTAGACAGTGTGTCAACAGCTTTTGCTCCCTCATGATGCGATACTAGAAAAAAAAATTAAACAAGCAAAGAAAGTGTATCAACCAGTGCCCCATCTGCGTATACTCGTGATACTGGTGTAACCTGAACCTCAGCTAGATCTGGTCTAGAGGTAGTGCTGTCTCTTTTGTGTTGTTAGTGCGTTGACAGATAGGACAGGTGTATTTGTGGGTAGAACTGATTTCATACAATCATAGAACCATAGGATCATTTGAGTTAGAAGGGACCTTTAAAGGCCATGTAGTCCAATTCCCTGGCAGTGAACAGGGACACGTACAGCTGGATCAGGGTGCGCAGAGCCCTGTCCAGCCTCACCTTGAAGGTCTCCAGGGACGGGGCATCCACCACCTCTCTGGGCAACCTGTGCCAGTGCTTCACCATCCTCAGTGTAAAAAACATATTCCTTGTATCCCGTCTAAATCTCCCCTCTCTCAATTTAAAACCATTTCCCCATGTCCTATCACAACAGACCCTGAGAAAGGGTCTGTCCGCTTTTTTCTTGTAGCCCCCCTTTAGATATTGAAAGGCTGCTGTCAGTTCTCCTTGGAGACTTCTCTTCTCCAGGCTAAACAGCCCCCACTCTCTCAGTCTGTCCTCACAAGGAGGTGTTCCATCCCTCGGATCATTTTTGTGGCCCTCCTCTGGACGCACTCCAACAGCTCCATGTCCCTCCTGTCCTGAGCACTCCACATCTGGACGCAGGGCTCCAGGTGGGGTCTCACCCGTGCAGAGCAGAGGGGCAGGGTCACCTCCCTTGCCCTGCTGGCCACACTGCTCTGGGTGCAGCCCAGGATGCAGTTGGCTTTGTGGGCTGCGAGGTCACTCTGCTGGCTCCTGTCCAGCTTGTCACTCATCAGAACCCCCAAGACCTTTTCAGTAGGGCTTTGCTCAATCCTTTCATCCCCCAGCTTGTACTGATAGCGGAGGTTGCTGCAAACCAGGTGCAAGGCCTTGCACTTGGCTTTTTGAAGCTCATGAATCATAGAATCATAGGATGGCTTGGGTTGGAAGGGACCTCAGAGATCATCTAGTTCCAACCCCCCTGCCGTGGACAGGGCTGCCAGCCACTAGCTCACTACATCAAACTGCCCAGGAACCCATCCAGCCTGGCCTTGGACACAGCCAGGGATGGGGCAGCCACAACTTCTCTGGGCAGTCTGTTCCAGCGCCTCACCACTCTCTCAGGGAAGAATTTCTTCCTGATGTCCAACCTAAACCTCCCCTCTTTCAGTTTTAGCTCATTCCCCCTTATCCTACCATTATCCACCTGTGTACAATTCGGTCCCCCTCCTGCCTGTAAGGTCCTTTCAAGTATTGGAAGGCCACAATGAGGTTTCCCCAGAGCCTTCTTTTTTTCCAAGCTAAACAATGCCAACTCCCTCAACATTTCCTCCACTGGGGCCCTAGGCCTGGACACAGTACTCCAGATGAAGTCTTACAAGGGCAGAGTAGAAAGGGACAATCACTCCCTCTAAACCCTCACAAGTTTCTCCTGGGCACACAGCTCCAGCCTGTCTAGGTCTCTCTGGATAGCACCCCATCCCTCAGGCAGGTTGACAGAACCGCACAGCTTGCGTCATCTGCGAACTTGTTGAGGGTGCACTTGATCCCACTGTTGATGTCACTGATGAAGATATTGAAGTGTATCGGTCTCAGTACAGACCCCTGAGGGACACCACTCGTCACTGATCTCCATCCAGACATTGAGCCATTGACCACCACTCTCTGGGTGCGAGCTAGCAACCTGTTCCTCTTCCAGCAAAAAGTCCACCCATCAAATCCATATATTTCCAGTTTAGAGAGAAAGATGTGATGGGGAACCATGACAAAGGCCTTCCTGAAGTCCAGATAGATGACATCAGTGGCTCTTCCTTTGTCCACTGATGCCATTACGCCATCATAGAAGGCCACGAGGTTGGTCAGGCAGGACTTGCCCTTGGTGAAGCCATGACGGTTGTCTCGCATCACCTCCCTGTCTTCCATGTGCCTGAGCATAGCTTCCGGGAGGATCTGTTCCATAATCTTCCCTGGCACATAGATGAGGCTGACAGGTCGGTAGTTCCCTGGCTCATCCTTTCTATCCTTCTTAAAAATGGGTGTGACATTGCCATTCTTCCAGTCACCAGTGAATTCACCAGACTGCCATGACTTCTAAAATGTCATAGACTGTGGCAATCAACAAATTCCCTCAGGACTCTGGCTTGCATCTTGTCATCGACCCATAGATTTACAGATGTTCAGGTTCCTCACGCAGTCACAAACCTGATCCTCATTTACAGTGGGAAATTTCTGTGTTTTTGTCATAGTGCACTGCAGTTTACTGTGGAAAAGTAATAGTACCCATCAAAGACAAATGAACCACAATATCCTAGCCAGTATTAAAGGGATTTACATTTTGGAAGACATCATGCATTGGGAAGATGAATAGAAAATTGCAGAATTTATAAAGAGAAGAAGCCAGTTAGACCATCCAGGCAATTTTCTTGCTGTTTTGAGTTATCTCCAGAATATATGCTGATGTTCTGTTTTGCCTGGCTTGAAATCTTTCTTTTCATGAATTTTAAATTATTCCATACCCCCACAGGTCTCTTTCTCAGAAAACTTTCCTGTAAGGTCTGCCCAAATTTCACATTTTTTCTGTCTTAATTGAGTCCTCTTGCTGCTAGCTTTACCCTGGGTGTCATGCCAAATAATTGCTGTTCTCCTTCAGTGTTAACAATCTCTTGAAGTTTGGCTTTTTCTAACTCTCTTTAATTGCCTCTTCCACTGTATGCATATAGATATGATTCTTTTAATTCTTGCTATAAACCAATGCCTCCAGCCTTCAGATCAGAGAACAACTGAAATGAAGTAATTCTGTTCCTCAACAACTTGCTGGCAATACAGAGCTATTAATCAAATGCAGTTCCCTAGATGCAGTTGAATCTTACTTAAATGGAGACAGACTGTGCAGGTCAGAACTGCAGTGATTTATTTTGGCATAGTCACCTATTTTACACTTCGAGAAAGTAGATGTCTAATCTACATTAGGCATCTGGGTTACTTTTGAAAATACACGTGAGAGATACAAAGCTCTGGTTTTCTAACGGGCAGCTCTGAGATTTCCTCTGAAGGAACAACATTTCTCTCTCCATGTAAGAAATGGGGACAAGTCCCTTGGGCACAGGGTGAAGACACTGACGTTTAGGGCTGCATATATAGATACCTGCTTGTGAGTTGGATGTCTACACACAGTCAGCAGAGACCTTCTTTATTTAGTCAGAAGCCTAGGGAGGGATTAAACTGTCCAAGTGCAAGTGTTTACTGTTGGAAGAACAGAACAGGTCTTTCTCATCACTCAGGTTTTTTATCCAGATGGTCACTGACTGCAGTGGGAGCCAAGATATACTTGAGGGAACTCCTCAATTTTGATACTCTATTGTGCAAGCTGAAATCCACTGTAGATATCTAATTTTCACACAGCCATGGAAGCGTCTCTTTCTAACTGCTGAGAAGTGTTTAGTTCCAAATGGAACACATTTTCACCTTTATTCCCAGAATTATACGTTAAGTTCTTCTCTTGATAGCGTTGTCAAATTTCATCCCATGTTGTCAAAGACTAGCTTGGGTTCATTCAGGTTTAACTTCAGGAGTGAATATTTCCAAGATTTATAATTTACACTTATTGGGGTGTATGAACAAAACCCAGAAACTCATTTGTAGAATAAAATTTACTTGAGTTCATTAAGGATTGTCTGCATTGTTACTTTCTTTACTGTTTGATAAAATTTCCATGTTGCTTCCAGAATGCAATAAATAAATAAATAAATAAATAAATCAGATCCTCTAGTCTGACAGAGCATTCAGAGGAGGAAAAAAAAAAAAAAAAAAGGAACTTCTTTTTATTCCTTTACAGTTGCATAAACCATGGTGCCTGATGGTTTCCTTTTCTGTCCGCTCTAAGCTGAAACATTTAAACAGTGCCTGATTTTCAGAAGATATTCGCCTCCTTTCTGCTGAAAATCAGACTGCCCTGATGAAAGGCGCAATAGAAGTCCGTCTGTATTAGTGTCGCTTTGTGGAATTATTCCAACTTTAGCCAAATATACAACCCCTGAAGAACTCTTTTTTTCCTCCCAGATCTGTAGCAAGTCTCCTGTGAGGTTACGCCAGGTTATAAGAGGGGATATCTTATCACTAGGCAAAGACATGCTTGACTTGTAGAGCCCTGAGTATTAGTCATGTTGGGTGGGCAGGGCAATAGAAATCTTGCTGAAGAAAAATAATTTTGAAACTGAGGTTTGAACAAATAAATATGTATTGCTATGAACAGTTTCCCTTAACGTAGTCCAGGCATTACCATTATCTCAGCTGGAATGAGAGGGAGTGAGGCAGCCTAATTCCTGAGAAACAAGAACCACTTTATTCAAGTAAAACCCTGAATCTTGCAGAGCTGTGTTAGGTGCTACCCCAGGATGAGATTTTTCTTAGTGTAACACATCGCTCATCTATCGATTCACGGACATTAGGTTTCTGGCTGACATCCCCTCATCACAGAACCAGGTCTCTGCTGGCTGAGCAGGAGCTGTTTGTGACAGTGACCCAGCAGAGTACCACATTGCTCCCATGAAAGGAACCCGTCAAGGCAGGGGTCAGCAGCCATACATTCATCAAATGTGTATTGGACCATACACAGAGCTATCTGACCAGCTGACTCTTACCTAATGGTTGCAGTTATCTGTTCCAGCAATATTTTGAAACAAAAAGACCCCACAGAAGGCAAGAAGGACATCAGGGCCTGAAAGAAGTGAGAGATGAACCTTTTGTGGTCCCTCTCCTGACTGCAGTTAAAAACAAGACTTTGGCATTTGTGCCTGTATTTCTTTGTCTGGGAAAGAAACAGAGAGACTCATATGATCTGTTGAGGTGCATTTGTCTCAGTAATGAGTCCTCTTAATGCTCATTAAAACTAATTCTGTTCTATTCTCTGTCCTAAGGGCACTCCAGCTCCACTTTAGATTGCAGAGGGGTAATGGTTTCTGCGGGTTCCTGCAGCTAGCTCAGATGATCCCATCACAGAAACACTGGTGAGGGCACACTGGGGAGACAATGGACCAAAGCATTCATTTTTGAGAGCACAAGCTAAACTTCCAAAGCTTGGTCACCCAGAACATCTTGCATACAAAATAGCTATAAAGACCCTGTTAACATCAGGGGTTCATTGCTAAATAACAACATGTATTTCCTTTCCAAGGGATTCCATCAAGAGGGAAGCTTGTCTGTTTTTGCCTGTTCCCTGCTGACAACACTTTCTCTATCATATCACCAATTTCTTGTAGCATCAGGAATTACTTTGAAAACCTGCGGATTAGCCTGAGGAAAGTAGTTTTGAATTGCTTCCCAGATCCTGATAAGACATCAGGAGTGAGAGTTGTCCCCCAGGTCACCCATTCACTTTTTAAGACTATTTTGTGCACTTGTATCTCAAAAATGCATTAGATTACAGTTACAACCACCACATTAGCATCTGTTACCTGTATTAGAGCCACTCATTTGGGACCGTATGGAGCTCAGCAGGTTTGCTGCAAGAGGGTGTTAAGTGAAGTTGCTCTGTTGCCATTTATCTTGGAGCAGCTAGCTAAGATGGCCCAGTTTGAAGTCCAGGACTCTCTGAGGCATGGATTTCTAACC
>VXAV01008541.1:38253-48717 GCA_013399715.1 Alectura lathami
ACAACTCAACAAAAACCAACAAATAGACCATGGTCCCTGAGTCCACCTCCTTTTAGCCTCTCAAAAGATGTGCCTTGAAGCCAACGCATTGCTGCAAGAAAATCTCAGAGCAAAGGCCAACTTGGTGCAAGTCTTTGGGCAAAGGTAGCAATACATGCTGATCTTGACTCACAGAAAGTTGCCCCACCTCCACCTTACTGAAAAATGCCCAAAACTTGCATATAGTTTTGGAATAATTAGCTTAGGTTTTTGACAGTGTGTCAGCCTCCTCAAATGTAACACCTCTGTGGTGCTTGACACTCAGACTGTGCCTCCTCTGGGAGTATATTCCGCACAGTTTTTCTCAGTGCTGCAGCTAGACTACATCATTCTCAGTAAAAAGTAATAGATGCAGAGCCTACTCTTAGAAAGGAGCATGAATTTCTGGTTTGACTTCTTCTGTATCAACAGCATACAACTTCCTTCTGAGTAATAACATTTCCATCTAAATCTAGAGGTATTTTGGGATGGAGAAGCCATTGTAATTTCACACACAGTGTCCCAGCTTACATGGCTACAGTTTTGCCCATTTCTGCTTCCTAATTTAAATCTGCCTAATTTCAGCTTCTGATCTTGTGGCTTACAGAGTAAAACAGATTGACTATTAAAATACCAGGAAACTACCCCAGAGCAGACCTCTTTTAATCTTTTCCTAGATAAATATCTGGATCTTCTTAAACCAACCACAATACAAAGAATAAATCAAGTATTATGATTCTGATTTGCCACTGTATTGACTTGCCAACAGTCTATAGCCTCATGCACATTCTAAAGAGTATACCTAAACAGAGGATAGATCCATATTAAGTAGAAAACTAAACAATTTAAATTCTCGGAACACTTTTCATTAGCATTTAAAGCAGTACCTGGAAACTAGGCCATTTATTTTCATCTCAGGTTTCATTTGTCAAGACTATCTTTTAAACGCTGCTAGGTCTGATGCCTTAAATTAAGGCCAGTACCAGCCATTTTGCTCCATGTCAGAGAAGTGCCAAAGCAGATGGTCAGTTTGATGCTTAGACATTAAACAAGCATGCTTAAGGCACACAAAGTTTTGTAGAAACTGATAGGCATGCATCATACCTGGATGCCTTTGGCTCCCTAGACACACACAGGATTATAAATGCATTGGCAACCTTCAATAAAAAGTCTGTATCCATAGCAGAGTCTCTTTACTGTTCTGCCATCACACCCCAACTGAGTTTCAAGTCCACTAATGCCGATCTGCTTAGGACACGAGAATGGAATTGGACACATGCCTTTTCCTAAGTGTCATTAGATGGGAATGTTCTTGGTTGGTGTTTTGTTTTGTTTATTTCTTTTGGATACAAAAAGGTCAGAGCATTCAGTTTAGAAAAAACAAGACCACTTTGTCAGTGAGCAAGCACTGGAGACTGATGCTGATGTTCTCCAAGTGCTGGAATTCATTTTGCAGAGTTTGTCACTTTTGTAATTGAAAAAGCTGTCTCTGCAACATTTAGCAACTAAAAATATCAAGTGATGAAGCACAAGGAGGGGAAAAAAATAAAAAGCCAAGCACTCAGCAGCAGACATCTGCCACTGTGAGTTCCAGGTCTTACGGCAAGGACACGGAGAAATGGAGCTCTGAGATGACCCCATCAGCACATCTCTGGGAACCATGCAAACTGCAGTGGGGCACACATTTCTTCAGTGGAGTAAAAGTGAAAACTAGCAATTACCACCTGACCATAAGGGAGTGAATAAGATTTTGCTTAACACAGACATTAATTCTGCACACAGACAGTAGGCAGCTATATCCAAGACTACAGAACTTACAGAAATCAGAATTGATAAAGGTGCATTCAGGGTCAAATACTGGAAGCCTCTGTGCTTCCTCCTTCCTGCTGCATCTCTTG
The DNA here is from genome assembly GCA_013399715.1 of Alectura lathami. Taxonomy (NCBI): domain Eukaryota; kingdom Metazoa; phylum Chordata; class Aves; order Galliformes; family Megapodiidae; genus Alectura; species Alectura lathami. The sequence continues at coordinate 40,170 of VXAV01008541.1, forward strand.
TTTCATAGCGAATTTTGTGTGCAAACAGCTCTGGGAATCAGGTTCTAAATTCACTGCTACAGCAAGACAAAAATCAGGTTCCAAATCACCAACAGTTATCCTTAAAACCAGCCAAGATCACAGAATGGAGTTTGTGACAGAGTTTTGGATATTTTATTTTATTTTATTTTATTTTATTTTATTTTATTTTATTTTATTTCTTCCTGCCAGCAGAGAGTTTTATTCTGTTTTGTGTTGTGGAAAAGACTTCATCTTCAGTATCTCTCATTGGGAATAAGCCTACCTGAATCAGTATGTGGATCTGAACTTCATTTCCCAAACTTCAGGGACTATGCTAGCAATCTGTTTGCAGCCATTATTGTTATGACAAATTTGGAAATCTATCCACTTCATTTTAAAACAGGATTGCTAAAAATTTCAAAACTCAACATTTATTGTGAAACAAGATTCTTAACTTCAGGCAAAATCAGTCATCTGGACACAAGCAAGCTTCTCATTTCCTTCACTAAGAAAATTCCATAACATTACAATGAAAACAATATTTAAAGCATTGTAAGAGTTCAGCTCTCTAAAAGATATTCTTATCATGTAGAAACAATGTATTTACCTCTATGTGACCTGATTGTCCACTGTACCTTAAAGACAGTAAAAATACTTCCTGCATCCTAGAATTTTTAATTCCAATTTAGTATTCTCCTTGTGAAAGTGGGTGATTAATCTATACCACTTGAGCTCTTCTTAGTGTCAATGTAAAGAAAGACTGTCTAGAAAAACACAGAGAGAACATGGAACGGTTGTCCAACATGGACAATGTAATTAGCCAGGAGATGCTTCTCTGTTACCTATAACAGGAGGTAAGAAACCCAGGAAGCATTAAAGCGTCTATATTGTATGTGACTAAACTGAGGCCAGAAAAATCCTACTCCTTGGAGCCCAAATTGCTCTTAGCAGCTTTTGTAAGCTGGCACTATGTTTCGATGGGTTTTGAAGTGAGAAATATAACTGTGATACTTCACCAGTATCAACACCAAAGCACAAAATGCTGACTCCTAAGAAGACCTTGGCAACATCTCTGTAAACAAAGACTTCAATACATAGAGATGCAAAGGAAATTGAAATCCAAAAGGAGCTATGATATGTCTGCTGACAGCAATGATCTAAGATAGGATGACCCCAAAATTTCCAGGTAAATTTCTGATAGGTATCAAGTTCATAAACCTCATAGAAGGAAATAAACTTTATTCCTTAGGATAGATTGAAAGTAGAGCTGAGGACATTGCATCAAATGGAGAAGAAATATAGATGAAACACACTGTTGTAATCTTTTTGCCCATCCAAAGGGGATGGCATTGCAATATCAGGCACACTTAAGGAAAATTACAGTTTTGTAGATAATTAGGAAAATACATTATCCCCACAGGGATTCGCAGAACATTTACCTCCATCCCAGCCACAGCCACTGAGTTCAGGAACTTAGAAAAACTTCTCATCTGTCTCTGCTCTTGTCCTATGCAATTTCATACAAAGAAGCCTCAACATAACATCACACATAAAAACAATTCCTGTAATATCTTCTAAGAGGATTTAGAGGAAGTGAACCCCACAAAGCATCATTAATCATAAGGGTATAAAAGCGCTACAACGTAGAAGACCTTTTCCACCTCTTCTGACTCTGGCCAGGCTCCTTAAGACCAACTCAAGTGATTCCTTCTCTCATTGCTGTGGAAAACAACAATGGTTCCTTTCTTCTAAAATATCTGAACTATAACCAAAATGCCCAAGTTTGTCTGGGAAAAACACAAGAATGTCCGAGGTGCCCTCTGCACTACCTCTTTGTATCCCTCATTGCAGGGATCCTGCTTCTGCACGATGTCTCTCAGACCTGACCAATCGCACCATCCCTTCCACACATCCCTGCCATAGAAATGTTGTGGTTTTCCACCACCAAAGCTGAATTCAGAGAATGAATTTACTCTATCCACACAATGGTTAGCTCTGCATTTACTTTAACCTCCTTAAAGAGACAATTTCCTACAGTTATGTGTCTGCCACTGCACCTTACCTGCTGCTAAGAAAGAGTGGGACTGGCTGAGGAACAGTGCCCTGTAATGAAAAAGAGGAACAGGAAACAAGTCAGCATGGAAATCTGCATACCTGGGGCTTTGGCCACAAATAGTAATGTTTTCCCTTCATCCTGTCATTACTTATATTTTCTTTCCTTAAATTATTTCTTATGCTATTGTCACTAAAATTGTCACTATTGTCACTAAAAATCTGATGCAAACTAAGAAACTTGTCCTTCAGAAAACAACCTGGCAGGTCAAGTTGCAAGGGCAGCCTCTGCTCAGGGTTGCATCCATGGTCCCATTTGCTGCAGTTCCCAGCGTGAGTACCCAGCTGCAAACAAGCAAGCACTGCTTGCAGGCCAAGGCTTGCTCCTCCACTCTGCAGGGAGCAGCACGGCTTGGCTCGGTGCTCGCTCCTGTGATCTACAGCCAGCACCAGTGTTAGCCTGAGGATCCAAGCTGGAAAAGAGCGTAGGAGTTGTCACACAGGATCAATCCAATGGTCCATCGAGCCAGTGCTCGTTTTCTGAAAAGAGTTGTTAACAGATGTTTCAAAGCAAAGGCACTGGGATGCTGCTTGCCAATGAGGAAGTTTTCCAATCACAGGTAGTTGCAGGCTGGCTTGTGCCTTGCAGTATGGAAGCTCAACATCCTCCCAGAAAAAAAAAAAAAAAAAAAAAAAAAGAGAGAAAAAAATATCCCAGACCCAGCCTGGTCTGGCCTGCAGATTCCTTTTGAATCCGTGGCGTTTTTATCCAAACTGGGAGCACTGCCTTTAAATCCAGCTGTAGATGTTCACCCCATCCATGTAAATCTCAGACTTGCTGTCTCCTTGGCAGTGCTGCTGAGCAAATCATGCACTGTGCACCACAACATATAGCCGTTACTCGGCTTCAGTGTCTTCTTCTAATTTCAGATGACTGTAGACTACACTTTGTCTCTGGCCCTATTGTGCACTTCAGTGGGTCTTTCCAGCCAATTTACAACAACAGCTTGAATTTCACAGGTGAATCATTTGCCAGCTACACGTCCTTTGTGTGCATTTGAAAACATGCTGTCTTATCATTGCATTGTATTTCCCCAGTTCCTGTAAGGAAACAGCTCATCCTAAGCTCCTACATGAAATAACAGTAGAAGCAAAAGACCCCAAACTCTCTCAAACCTTATGAATGTCTACGTCTCAATTTTAACTCAATTTTAACTCACTCCTCTCTAACTGTCTAACTGTCTAATCTAGTCCACAGCAAAGATGCCATCACAGAATTTGCTCGTATTACTTTTTAGTGTGCTCACCAGCCTCATCTCCTAAAGTTTTAGATGACTTCTTAGTTAAGCAAACATCCCTAATGTTTCTGGAAATCAATGACACTGCCATTAAAATGTATTATAGAAAATAACACCAAGAAACCTGCAGACTTGGCAGCGCTGCCAGCACTGCAGAAAGCCCCAAAAGCTAACAATGGCCATGGCTTTGAAATACTGCTGATTCCTCCATTTCCCATTTCGCCTGCTCCCAGTGGTGCCATTTGGAAATACATTACAGCTGAAAGACTTTGGGATGTTTTAATTACATGTGACTAAAACTTGCTGTTGCTAGAATTAGTGCGCCTATGTTTACGATTTATAGGTCTCTGTTTCGACACTAGTGAGGTCATAAATAACATGAAATGGGCCCTTTAGTATTAGAAAATTCAGCGCTTCTCTCTAAGCCTTGACACACACGCACTCTGAAATCCTCGTAAGGTTTGCAGCGAGCTTGGTATGAAATATAATACAATGCCAAAAGTGTGGAGTGGGGGATAGGAGGGTGGCAATAAATAATTTATCCGCAGACTATGAATGTCAAACCTTCGAGCAAGGACTTCCCGTTGTTTCACTGGAGTGAGAGGCTCGCTGTGCTATGGGTTCTTGTGAATGCTGACAGACGATAATTTCTGTGGTACATGGGCCCCACCTGCACCTATATCTCAGAGAGTCATATTGTGGGGACTTCCTATTTCAAATGTGCTTATGATGCTGAGGGTATGTTGGATGAAGAAACATGCACGTGGGATAGGGTCATGCAAGGTAACAGAGAAATGGCTCCTGGGCTCTCTTCCTTAATTGTATTCCTCTGGCAAAGGGGCTTGGGAGAATACAAAGGTTTATTTCTCAGATCGATGAAGCTGGGAAGTTTTCACACAGTGGGTAATCTTAAGAGCTGGAGGACCCATGCTATTCCTAAACTCAGCCAATCTGCAGGGTTTGGATGGGAAAAAAAATGCCTTACCTAGCTCACGGTGCAGATGTGTGTGCTGTGTCCCAAGCACGATTTCCTCTGCAGACAGTCAGTTTGGGATTATTGTTAGGAAAAAGCTTTCATACCATTCCATTAAGGCTACTAGAGATGGTTAAAATTTTGACAAGAGTAACACTGAGAAAGCACACAATTGAATATAACTATGTGAATTTTGCCTTTTTTATGTGTTTAGGGCAGATGATATACAGTTTATTTTCTGACTTTTGCTGTTCTCTCATTTGTTTCCTAAGTAATTTCTGTATGTGGAAGCCTTTATGTGGTTCTTGAGAAGCTCACTTCAACAACTTGGTGTCTGAAATTCAAACTTTCAATGGGCATTTTTATCTTGACATACAGCTCTTCCTAAGATATTGCTTCTTTCACTCTGTGAGCATGGGTTTGGGAATAAGGTATGAGAACCTGCCTAATGAATCCAGGACTTTTTTTCATTTTTTGTAAAATTTTCTGTTATTTTCCTTTATTTCAAGGACATTCACTGATAGGAAAAAAATAAAAAATAAAAAAGATGAAGTAAATACAGAAGACTCTCATGAATGTTCCACTTTCAGGAGGAAAGAATAATAACATAGCTGTGAATATGTGACTGCAAAAAAACTGTTTTTTACAGAAATAGTGTCTAAGATTACAAATACTTGAGGTACAGGGTTAATTCAGGCAGGGATGTACAAAGACAGGCGGTCTGTTTCTGTTTTTGTAGAATATATGGAATTTTCAGGAAAATGGCAAACACAAAATATTNTCATCTCCCTTTCTTCCTTCGTTTCCTCCTTTCTTATTCTCTTGTTAAAGCCAGGATATCACATTTCAATAGATCTTCCCTCTTCTTCCCCACTTCCTTCATGGAGAACTTTACACTGGGGCAGTCTCTGGTCAAGCTGAGGGTGAAAAAGAAAATGATAAAAGAAAATGAGAATACGAAAAAACAGAACTAAAGTTTTTCATGAAAATGTGCTCTAGTCTCAATAGTTATGGAGTTCTACATACATACAGAAGGAAAAGGTCCTTTTTTTTTTCTTTTTTTTTTTCCCTGCAGAAAGCAAGATTTTGAAAGACAGTATGCCTTGATAGTTAGAAATACACTGCATAACCCTTGAGTATTGAATCCTATTTGCACCATACAGTACATAACAGGATATATCCTTTACCATCAGCCGATAGTAAATCTTTCTGTGTGATGCTTTACTGACCCCTGAAAACTTTAAACTATGTCCCACAGCTTTTTTCCTTGGCCCTTGTCACGTTTCTTTTTGATACTCCTGTGTGCAATAGCTCTATTACCATGATTACAAACTCTGTCTAGAAAGGACCTTTGAGACCATCTATCTATCTCTATGAGTAATTTTGTCATCTTCAATCCAGTCCTACTTGTAGCTCACACCAGCTGTATTTATTTAAGATTTTCTTTTATAAATTCTTTAATAAAAACCCATACCAGTGTCAAAGAGTAGTTTTGCACTGTAAAACTGATCCCTGGTGGGATTATAATTTATATTTTTAAACTGAAACCCATTGTCTGAGTCATAAATTTTTTGATGATGGAAATATGTGCAGTTTTAACAATTGCAGATGTTATTCTTGACTTCACTTTTTCCTTCCTTTTTAATCCCAAAATGCTCTATTTAAAAAAAAAAAAAAAAATGGGAAGAAAGAAAACTGCAAGAATAACACATAAATGTTTAAGAGTGTCTTTACACCTACAGGGAACAGTTTATTGAGTACGTTAGAATACAAGAAAGGTGAGGAGAAAAGATAAACCAAAAGTGGTCTTTGGAGAAACTTGACAATGTTACTGGAACTGTGGACTGAGTTCCCAACCCGGACACATACTGCTTGTGTTACCTGAGATCCTTCACTTAGCTGTTGGACAAGGAAGAAGTTACATAAGTTTTACATATATCCTAGCAGTCCACAGAGTCAAATAGTACTTACATAAGTACTCACCCACTTTCTGAGATATAAGCTGTTTCCTGAATCAGGAAGTATCTTAGCTCCTTATCTCAACCAGGAATGTAATAACACTGCTTCCACTTGTCTTTTATTTATCTTATTTGCCTGCATTGTAAAGTCCTCAGTAATGGCAGATTCTTACATGTATTTGCACACTACCCAAAATACTTGGACTTGTAATATCAGCAGTATATTCAGAATAATTAAAGCAAGAAGGATTTGAGGAGACGTGTAAAAATATTCTGTTGGTATGAGCTGTGCAGGGGGAGATTCTTGCTGAATATAGAAACGGGGATTTGGGGACAAGAGATCAAAGCAGTGTTAGGTGAGGGCAGAGTGCAGGAGTAAAGAAAGAAAGAAAAAGGTTTATGGGGTCAGAATGAACAAATGTACAGAAAACCTTGTAAAATACAGCATTGGGGGGGTTGAACAGCAGCTATTTCAGGTGAAAGTAACCGACTCTGCTGTGTTCTTTTGTGCTTGTGAAAAAAATGTCCCGCCTTTGCTGGGACAAGGTAGCCAACTGAGGCTTCAGTTCATCAGAACTAGGCTTCAGCCATGTCTTCATGCTGCCCCCCCCACTTCATCTCTAACACATCCCCTTTTTCACCTTTCACTTTCCGCCTCCATCCCACCCACAAAAGCTGTTGTGCAGATTTGTACTGGAGCTTCAGATGCTGGTTTTGACTCTGCCACAGCCACAGGAGTTGCAATACTCACAGCTGGAAGGAAGGAATATCGTCCTAGAGAAAACCCTGGCACTGACATGAGAAGGCATCTATCTGTGCACGCGGGAAAGCTGTGATTCAGAAGGGGTAACAGGCAAACCTACAGTCCAGCTGATTTTATGTGTTGTTTTACTTAAATAGGGACATAGCACTTGGCAGAAACATCCAGCTTCTCAGTAATAACAGCGTCATTCCACACAAAATAATCAAGATTTGGGGCAAGGTACCAAGCTAGACTTCACCGGTGTCTAGGTCACATGAAAGACACTACCCAAGGCTACAAAATGTTTCTAAATTTAAAATAGATCCCACTTACCATGGTAGGCAATTGAAACAGTTTATCCACTTTGAACAGATAGAGTTACCTAATCCTTCTATGATTAGAGGCTAGTGAAGTTCAGCTAATTCTGTTTCTGCAGGCACTGCTGCCTTTGATGGAAGCAGCTCATCTCAGGGAATGGCCTGCTGGTGTGATGGCAAAACAAATAGTTTTGTCCTTTTGAGCTAAGGAAAAGAATTTACTATTGATTTTGGCTTAAGAGTGGTAAGTGCTTTCTTTACAATTCACATCATGGTTGGAGAACTATTATTTTGTGCATTAGCCTCAAGTACATTGCTGTGGAAGCCTCAGAGTTGCAATATACTCTCTTGCAGGAATTTACCAAGGGCTTCTTTAGATCTCTACAGTTTTTGGTTTTCCAGCTGGCAAAAAGTGGGCCAAGTATGCGAAACAGCCTCTCTACTGATACAGAGTTGAATGGGCATGACAGCCTGGAGTTATTGATTATTTTGGGAGAAAGGTCAAAACACTAAAACCTTGCTGTTTTTCTACCTATGGCTGGAGGTGAGTTTATCATGAAAGACTGCACAAGCACCATCACCTGAATTCCCCTTTACAACCATCAGCCTCACGGCGCTTTCAGGCTGACTATGAGGAGTAAGTATTTTTTTCTAAAGCAGCATGCAAGCTGGTAAGAATGAAGGCAGCCAGCCTGGCAAGGCCCTGCAAATCTGTAATATTCTATGATTTTCTATTATATTGTAAGGACCTGTGCCTGACTGGCAGGTGAGGTGGAAAGGCAGCAGGAGCTGCTGCAGAGTGCAGCATGTTTTGAAAATCAGCCTTGTGAAGGGCAGATCCTGAACATGGCCACTCCACTCCAACAGGCCCCCCTGATCTCTGCCAAAACAAAGAGTACCTGAGCAAGTTATAAATCTCCATCTCTCGTGGACATCCAAGTGGGACAAAGATTCGTGTGTGAATGAAGAGCTCTTGGGGCTGTTTTTAAAATGTCAGTCTTCTGCAGAGCTGGAACTGAATCACTTAACTTTCCTTTTTCAGCTGAATGTAAAAGCAAATAATCCCTTTTTAGACATTAGAAGCTCTGAACAACTACGATATTGCAGATCCTGGGACTGGGTCTGGAAACTGGAAGCAGAGCAAATTGAAAAACCTTTTTATTCTCAAGAAAGATGGAATGTGAAAAAGAAAAATCGTGGACATAGGT
>VXAV01008541.1:48755-62725 GCA_013399715.1 Alectura lathami
AAAGAAAAAAAAAAAAAAGTATTGAGCAGTTTCCAAGAAATTCCAAAACAAAATTTTGTTTTCTTTTAAAGCACAGGGTACTTTTGCTGAAAAGAAAAAATGACAGTCTAGGTTGTGCTGTAACATAATATTTCATCTTGTTTTGAAATGATCATTCAAAACAATTTTTCCTTGTGAATTTCTTGCAGGCAAAGTTTTGTGTATTCATATATGTATAGCTGACATTTTCTTGCCAAAAATTAGGTTTGACACAACTGTATATTTTGGCAGAAACTCTTTCCTCCTGAAATTTCAATAAGCCTTAACTTGAAGAAAAAGATATGTTTAAACAGAAGGGAGAGTAGAAAACTAAGATATTCTGGGCCAGACACCCAAACAGCATAGGCACTGGGTCAGCTGGAGAGCAGGATGAAGAATCCATCATCAGAAAGACTCACTGCTGAAAAGATCTGTTTATGAACTGTGCATGAGCGAGTATCTTCAGCTATGAACCATGGTCATGTGCAGATGCCTGGGTGTGGGAGGGCTCAAATGAAGGATTGTTCTTGAAGGGACAATAAATTCATGTAGTTGATGAATTTTTACAACAGAGCACATACAGTTTTAACAAAAATTTATAACAAAAGATCATTATTCCTTTCCCCATGCCCAGCTACAACTGTTTCCCACCTACCAAGAAAAATGCCACCGCAAGAAAGCACTTTCTTTTGTCTAGCAAGCGGCAAGTGCTGCCTACAGGGCTGCTCTGGCTAATGACTTACACATACTACCAGAAAAGACTGCTGAACTTTCACTATCAGGCTGATAATATCACATGCAGACAGGCTGTTATTTCTGTAATAGGGCTCAATAAAATCCAGCAGAAAATCAAACAAAAGTCTCCTGTTTGTCTCACGGGGCTCCATATCAGGCAACCAGCTATGGCCAACGCTTGCTGTCAGAGGTGCTGTGCTGGGCAATGATTTAAAAGCTAGGGGGGCTACCTCAACATCAGCACCATCATACAGGAGGTGCTCACGCTGCCAATTCCTAAACACCAGTCCCTGGAGCCTTGAATATTCTCAGGACAATCTTTCTTATCTGGTAAATTGAGCCTTGGATTAAGGTGCTCACCCTGTCTGGTCACCTACTCACTGGAAGCACTCCAAAGCATAGCTCCTCTGATCTTAAATCAGATTATTCAAAATCTTTATTTCTCCATCAACTATGAACCAAAATGAACCACAGATGAACAGCTCTGACAGAGATATCCACCTTACAGACTTCCAAGTTAGGCAATACAAATCCCCTTCAGTTCCCTCGCTGTGGTATCTAAAGTAACCTGAAAAAAAATGACATGAATATCTCTAGAAGGCTAATGAAAGTCTGCAGACCAAAGAGGGAGAAGCATCTGTCCATAAAATACAGGCGGAGGGGTTAATCTGGTATTTCACATATGTAAAATTAACCCCTCAAATTTGTAAAATGTCTCATCCTAAGATGGAGACATTTGTGGGAGATCTTGACTACCTTCTGTCTCATTAGACCATAACCTACTGTCCCATTGACCCTTGCTCTTTTGAACATGGGCTTCTCCTGTGATTGAGAATGGAAGATGGGGCTCTAGGGCCCTAAACTGCAAATATAGTAAAGCCAAATCCTTCCTAGTGAGTCACTAGACATTTGTGCTCTTCTTATGCAAAAACACAGACACAGACCTATCCCACCATCACTAAGGCAAACCATCTTGCATCATCTCCTTCTATTCCAAAAACTATCATCCTTATATTATATGCTAATAAGAGGTCAATTTTTCCTTTACCAAATATGTGAGGCTTTAATTTTGGAATGAAAGCCACTTCTCTGTTGGTACAAGAGTATTCTTCTGGTGGACAGATATGTCAAGGCTTCAAAGCCGTATGTTTTATGCAAAGGCTCCTACTTGTACACGGTTTTCAAATGTGTCCTGCACCCAGCAACTGCTGCATGGACAGAGTTTGCTGTATGTTCACCAGCTTTAAAAAGTTGACCAGGTTTCTGTGCGGAAGAAAATGGGAATATAGGAGCCTAGTTTTAAAATTTATTTTTGCTCATTGTAGTTCCGGTCCTTAAGCTATGTAATACAGAGTATAACTAAGCCATTCCATTCAGCTAGCAAAGTATCCAGCCATATATTCCTCAGAGGCATCCTACACAAGTGTTACATCTACACAACGTGGGCAATACCTTGTGTTAATACTAGTCTCCCTGCTAGCAACACATGGCTCCTTTCTACAGCTGTTGGCTGCCAGGTAACAACTACACAGCCTGTGAAAGGTGCTAGTGAGATTTGGCTGTGTTATGCAGGTCATCATGATGTTCTTCACTAATGAGAGGTGACAACCCTGGGACCACATAGCATTACTCGTGAAGTACTTCCTAAAACAAAGCTGCAGCTTAAACAAATCTGCATTAAGGCTTTCAGGTATATGTAGAAAGTAGACTTGGAATGAAGTGGTTTTTGACCTATGATCTCTAAGAAAAATAGGAACTACACCTAAGGATGTGGTAAAAGAAGTGTTAACTGAGGAGAGAAAAGCTGTTGTCTGAAAGATCACCTTTGCAAGATAGGAATCCAGAATTTCACCAAAAAAAAAAAAAAAAAAAAAAAAAGTGAAAAAAAATGTTGAAAAATGGCTATATACTCCCCCATAAGAAGACATGGGACACACCTATGCTATGCACTTAGGAAGTGCAAATAAGTTTCATGTTCATCCTCACAGGCATACACATGTACATCAGTGTGCTAACGGTGCATGAAAACCCAGTGTAACTTGGTGGACATATATGTACCTTAGAAAGCATTTGTTTCAGGTCCTCTAGGTTCTCCAGGAGATCCCACAAAGCATAAGAGCTGCACAAACCTGCTTTCAGCATAGAAAGTAAAATACATACCTTTATACTAAAAAATGTACAGTCATCTGGACAGAGATTTCAGGATGGGGCTCTTCTGCTCCAGGTCTTGGCAGTATTCTGTTTCTCCACACTTTATACTGCCCTGGAGAAAAACCAAATTCTGAACTCAAGTGCCAAAAGGAAAGCCAAGCTTTAGGGCATAACTCTAAGATGGCAAGCATGGCCAAATCTGTCCATCTCTAAATTTTTAATCTCAAGGCATATAGGTTATGGTCAAGCTTTGCAAAGGGGTGCAGCATAGTCTATACAGAGATCTAGGATGGCTTGTTTATTTGATCATAGAATCATAGAATGGTTTGGGTTGGAAGGGAGCTTAAAGATCATCTCTACTTCCAAGTCCCCCTGCCATGAGCAGGAACAGCTCCCACTAGGCCAGGGTGCTCAGAGCCCCATCCAGCCTGGCCTTGAACACTGACAGGGAGGGGGCAGCCACAGCCTCTCTGGGCAACCTGTGCCAGTGTCTCACCGCCCTCACAAGAAAGAATTTCTTCCTAATATCCAGCCTAAATCTCCCCTCTTCCAGTCTGTGGCCATTACCTCTTGTCCTGTTGCTCCATGCTCTTCCAAACAGTCCCTCTCAGCTCTCCTGTAGGCCCCCTTCAGGTCCTGGAAGGCTACTATCAGGTCCCCTTGGAGCCTTCTCTTCTCCAGGCTGAACAACCCCAACTCTCTCAGCCTGCCTTTGTAGGGAGGTGCTCCAGCCCTCTGATCATCTTCATGGCCCTCCTCTGGACCCCCTCCAACAGCTCGATGTCTCCTTGTGTTGGGAGCCCCAGAACTGGATGCAGCACTCCAGGTGGGGTCTCACAAGAGCAGAGTAGAGGGCCCCCTCCCTCACCCTGCTGGTCACGCTTCTCTTGGTGCAGCCCAGGATGCAGTTGGCCTTCTGGGCTGCAAGCGCACATTGTCGGCTCATGTTGAGTTTTTCATCAACCGACACCCCCAAACCCTTCTCCTCAGAGCTGCTCTCCAGCCATTCTCTGCCCAAACTCTGTTTGTGCTTGGGATTGCCCCGACCCAGGTGCAGGACCTTGCACTTGGCCTTGTGAACTTGATGATGTTGGCATGGCACCACCCCTCCAGCCTGTCCAGGTCCCTCTGGACGGCATCCCTTCCCTCTAGCATGTCAGCGGCACCACAGGCTTGTGAGTATTGGAGCAAAGTGTAACATGATACATTTTTTAAAAGAATGCCAAAGCACTTGCTATAGTGGTTAGGAAGTTATTATTCACTTTGAGGCTGTATGTGATGTCTTCTTCTGGTCTTCTTGCACAAAACTGTATCTCAGCCAACAATCGTAAGAGTGTGTGAGTAAAAAGGGAGAAATCCGTACTGGAACTATATAAACACCTATTTAAAAATTACATCGCTAAAATAACAAAAATACAGGACAAAACTTCAGTTTTAGCAGTGTGTACATATCTCTACAGATATCAATGAAATTGAGGACATTAACACCAGCGGAACATGTGATCTGTAATGATAAGTTATGGTCACACCAGAAGACTTCCAGAAGGCATATGTTTTACTTGGTAGAAGAATAACTGATATCTGACTATGTGTCCAAATTCTATACACGAGATTGCCATATGCATGATATATGTTTCGAATGCATCAACGGAGTATTCAAATATATTTGGAACATTATCCAACAAACAGGTACTCAATACTGCTCAAAAAAAACCCATCGAATTAATTTACGAAGATTGCATTTCTTTGTCACTTTCTTGACCTTTTAAAGTAAAGCCTAATTCCAATTAGTTTGGTTACAAAGTCCATAACTCTTGTAGGTACCTCAGTGTGCAACACATTATCATTTTACAATGTTCTCCCTGATTTGCAGCACAAAACATGCTCTCCTTATGGGAATTTGTTGGCAGGCATTTAGGGCAGCTGGAAGTGATCATGAAGTGCAATTACTGTCTGTGCATATCCACATCTGGAAAATAGTTCTCTGCAGATTTTAAAATAGCCTTAATGAAGAATGGAACCTTGTACTTGAAGAGATGGAAAGGGTGAAGGGGTCTCAATGCCAAATTTGTTAGAGAGCTAGAATGAAAAGAACACACTGTACAGAAATAGAAAATAATTAACGGAAAATTAATTATTGTCAGAAATGTTTGCAATCAATCTTCATGGACGGAGAAATATCATTCTTGGGCAGGGGTGAAGGGAAGTTCTCCATTAAACAAAATATTTAACATTTGCCATTTAACTGTGATGATATTGGCTAAGTGAAGTATGTTAGGTGATACTATATTTAACACATAATCTCACATGTTCTCATGGCCAAGGAGACACCAGTTGGTGTGAGACATGCTAAGAGGTTTATTGAAATAGGTCTAGGGGCAAAATGGAGGCAACCCAAGAAATACCAGCATTAGTGTTAATAGGTTGCAACAATGGGTTCCTTGTGATCGGAGCTGTGACACGACGTGCTGGGTCCAGCCCTTTTGTTGCCTCAGAGAATCTCCCGTGCATACACTTAAATAAACTTTACAGTAATTATTACCACACCGTCACGATCTTGGCCAGACTGGTCACATTTCTAGTAATTTTAGGATGTCAGAAAGTTGAGGATGGTCACTGTGTAACATGCTGCAGGTATCTGTAAATTAATATATTTATTAATAATTAATAATATAATTAATGTAAAAACATGTTTTAGTTCCCAGTTCATCCACACTGGGCTCAATTACTCTGACAGCATCAATATCCCTCATCAGCCTGAGCTGAAACCAGTTGATTGTGATACACTTCGGCACCTCTAAAAACTGGAAAAATTAAACATAAGGCACACAAAGCAGAATGCACAGTAGTTGAGACATGTGTGTTCCCCACATTTAGATGTACTTCAGAATCTCTTCAGAGTTGGTTTAATTTTTAACCTTAGTTTATGGAACTACCTAAAGCTTTCTCTCTTGGTCCTCTCCAGAACAAATAGTCACTTCCAAGGTTTTAATCCTTCCCTATGCACTCTTTGGGATGACCACTTGCAATTTTAAAATACCTCAGAGCTGCATGCTCTTCCTGGAGTCTCACAAGTACAAAGTTATCCTGCCAGCCAAAAGCTGCCAAAAGGTTTCTCTGCGTTCCTCCTTGCCCTTGCGCAGCTATCGGTGTTGCCAAACAGCCTCTGATTTCTGCCCTGGTGGTGGGTGCACCTTTTTGTCCCAGGCTGATAATCTGGACGTGAAATTCGCACAGTTTATTTTAAATCCTTCTATTTGAAACAATCTTTAATGAATGTGCACATCCACTTCAGGCTCCTTCTTTTCTCTCAGAAGACTGAAGAAGTTTTTCTCATGCTGTCTAAATCACTGGGCATCGCTCATTTCAACAGAAGGTAGACACTGTTCTATGTGAGCATTTCTGTACTTAATGAACATTAACTACTTTTCATGATCTTAAGCTAAACTATACAAGAAGTTAACACGAACATAACTGTGCAGACCTCTATGAATGCAGAAGATCAGCGCAACAAAGATTCTACCACTATGCTAAGAGGTTCCTTTATTTCCCTGAGGGGGGATAAAGAAAGCAACAAAAGATTTTTTGGAGGGGAAATAAACAAACAAACAAACAAATGAAAACAGTTAAAAAAAAAAAAAGTGGAGGCTACTGAAGCTAAAATAGCTCAGGTAGGAGTTGTGACTTCGTGCTGCCTTGGACAGATCCTGCTACCCACACAGGAGCAGGCCAGCCGGGTCACCACACAGAAGAAGCTATTTCTCCAACAGTCTGAGCTCACACCTGCTTTGGCAGTGCAAGGCTGACGGTTTTTCAGCCGGAACAGCTCTCCAAAACATTATTTCTGCAGCCAGAATTCATCAAAACAAAGCCAACATTAATGCAAGACTGGGCCCCTCTAATGGTGTTTTATTATGAGTAAACATCGGGCTAAGCATAGCTGTATTAAGTGGATTTTGGATTCCTGAATTGGGAAGGAGCATCTGTCCCTACATCAGCATCCCAGCAAGCACAAGGTTTCACCCTGTAATTCCTGCAGCAAGCCAGTAATATCTGATGGAAGCTGTAGGATCCCAGGAAACCCTTTGAGGGTTTTCTTGTAACACTCCTGAAGTTATCCATTACCCCAAGATATCTGCCTCAAAATGACCCCATCCGGCTTCCCTGCCATTGCATGCACCCTTTCCACAAGCTGCAGGAGCCAGCAGGAGAACCAGCAAGTGTCTGCCTCTCGGAGGAAAGTCTACTTTCAGTGACATTTCAGGTGCAAGAGCATTTTTTTTTTTTTTTTCTAAAGCAGGACTTTGAGTCAGCCAGTAAATACCTAAGTGAAAAGCACCCTCTCTGTAGCATTCACTAGAGAGCAGTATAGAAGATGACAAGCAAAGCATTAACGTTAACTGTGTCATGAATGCCTTTTTCCTAGAAGTGCCTTTATATTAGATATTTTTTTGTGAAACAATATGTAATTAAGAGTAGCATCTTCTCCAAATAAAGTTTTATTCCTTTTTCTTATAGTACCATCTCAAAAAGTTAAAAATTTTTGGCTATGGGAGAAGTCTCATGAAAGCCTCAGGGGTGATTTTTGCTGCCTGCAATCCCATTCTCACCTTGAAACTGGAGTTTCCAGCAAGACTACATCTCTGCTAATACTTAACTGTCTGAGATTTCCCAAATGTTCAGCTTCCCATTGATAAGAAATGAAACAATGATGTATTATAGGAGGTATAGCCCTGCTGGAGATTGGATGTTGGAAGAAGACCTGAGCAGCAAACTTCAATTTCCTTGTGGCACAAAATTTGTAATATCTGGAGGACTGAATTCATTTAAAATTAGATGTTAAACTATAGAACTGAAACCTTGCCTCCACATCCCCAGCCTGGAAAATTATGCAGAACAGAATCTTCTGTCCAGTTAGTTTTCCCACTTCTCAGATGGAAAGAAACACACAGGGAAAATAGATGCATTTTCCAACAAATACATACCGAGACTGTGACAAGGTATAAACTCAACATCAACACATCATTCCTAGCACTGCACAGATTTCTCTCTGCTGGAAGCAGGAGTACAATTACACATAGGCCTCCAGACAGCTGGCCTGCAGTAGGAATTTTTCAGCACTTTGAATNGGAGCTATGCCATAAACCTGGTGGGAGAAGTTTTGCCTACAGGAGATGATGAATATTCAAATCACAGCTTCCATGAAATATCATAGCACCTTAGTCAAACAGAGTTAGAAACAAAATCATTCCTCATAAGTTTTGGGTCTGGTCCACAAATCAATGTTTCATTTCAAAACAACAAAAATGAAAAGTATAAATTAATTTTTCCCAAATTAAACTATAATACTTGAGTGAATTAATATTTTTTCTCAAATTCCTGTCTGGTTTTTTTTTTACAAAGCCAATGTTTAGTGCAATTTACATTAGCTGTCTTCATCTCCCAAACAAGGTCCTTTACCCATATGCAGGTGAACAGATTTGCCTAAGGGCATCCCGCAAGCCATTAGTGCTAATTAAGTATCTCACACACTAACAGTCTCTTCTCTCCTGTCCTGTGGCAGTGAGTACCGTAGTTTATGCTTGTACTGAAAGATAAAGTCTTGCACTGACAAATACAGCCTGACAATGCTTGAGGAGAAAATTATTTATTGTATGAAATACTTTTCCTTCTTGAACAGGTGTAAACACTAATAACTTAGCAGTCATTAAAATAATGATGACTATAAATTAATGTGGTACTTAACTCCTTCTATTGAACACATCCTGAACAATAAATAAGAAGAAAATATATTTAGAGATAAAGAAGATCTCATAAAAATAGTAAATGAAATTAAAGAGCTGAGGGGAGTCTCACATAGATATATCAGTAGGTCCACATGATAAGCAGTGCCTGATAAGAGAATTACTGGCAATCTTCCACAATTCGGAAAGAACTGGGCCCTAGTGCACCATGACCAGCACTGCTGACAGTCACAGGATCAGCACTAGGCTGGAAACCCTGGGAAAGTATTCAAACACATAAAGAAAAACAATATTGTTTTCTATCCCTATCTTAGGGCCTGGACAGGGATCTCATGAAGTGTGTGAGCAAATCAGGGGTACCAATCAAATGCCAGGGACTCAATATAAGCCTGAAAGATAGGAGCTCTTGTGCTCCTCCTATTCATAACACTAATACTCAGCACTTTACCTATTTAGAGGCTCCTTGAGAAGTGGAACAAGGGTCTGTGTTGCTACTAATATTTTGCAAATGGGGAAGATAAGACATTGGGGCCCATTCTCATTTCAACAAAATTCATGTTGCCCAAGAACTTGTGGCAGGCAGGTTTCTGCTAAAAATCTATGATAACCCCTCAGTCATAATTCACACCCTGAATCACCCAATTTCCCCTCTAGGCAGCAATTCAGTGGCATCTTGGCCACAATTACTGTCAGTTTTGAGTTCTTCCACCTTTGTCTCTATTTCTGTCCTCCCTGCAGATCAAACCCTGCCCTTGCTTGCCAGGGTAGGAGACCTTACCAGGCCGTTGCCCACAGACAGATCTGACAGACCAAGAAAGCAGGCCCTTGTGGAAAGCAACCCGTTTTCCTGAAGTTTTGGAACTGTTTTTTTCTCTCCATTAAGGGATGTGAAGGAACTTTTTCTACAGCCCCTCAGGCGTCATAAAAGAACCAAAAAGTCCAGCCAAACTGGACAAAAAGTCCAGCCATGCAACTTTCCCCCAAAGCTGTCCTTTCCTAACTCAGTATTTGAAGTGATTTGCTTACATTATCTCCAGATTCCTCCTCCCCACCTGCCACTCAATCAGATCTAAATGTCAAATGTCTTTGCCATCAGCCATGCCAGGCATGCTATAAAAAGCAGCTGTCTTCCTGACAAACTGTGCTCACTGAAAATCCTGTCTTCAGCTTCACCGTGATCTGCATTCTTCCTCAAACACTATTTTTAACTCCCCCTCTCCCCAGCGGTCTGCTTGACATCCTGTGGCGAGGGCATCCCAAAAGACGCCTTCTCGCTGCAGTGCCTGGTGGGAAAACAGAAAGGTGGGAAGAGCTGAATCCACATGGAGCCAGGGATAAACTGAGGGGTGCAGCCACCCCCTGGCCTGCTCAGATCCTCCTGGGAGGACATTGCTCACAGGGGACACTGCAGTGACAGGTCCTACCATGTCTACACTCTGTATGCTCACAGTACAGACTTGGGGCATAGCCTAAGGCTTTTTCACATCCCATCTTCCCCTGTGGGCACTGACAGTATGAGCAGGCAGCGTGGCTACGAGCAGGTTTCCAGCTGCCTATGGTGGCTTTGGGGACCAACTCTAAAGAGAGCTACAAAGGGTTTACTGAAGCTTGGTCATCAAACTTGGTACCTACAGCACGGTCCTCTCTTGTAAGTGGTCATGTGCCTCATTCAGCACTGAGTCTTATGGGCAGAGAAATGCAAGTAAAAATGCTCCTGACTTTCTGGAAGAAAATTCAGTATACAGTACTGTCTTTCACAGAAATAGTACTGTCAAGATTTATAATGCATCTGCCTATTTCCAGAATTACTCAGTGGAAAAAGCACTTTTTGTAGGAAAAAAAAAAAAAAAAAAAAAAAAGTAGATTTCCCCCTCCTTTTCCCCCTGTTAAAAGACTCCAGCTGGCTATATTTTTTAGTTTCTGGGGCCACTCAGCATTTCATCCCCCATACTACAGAAGGTATGGGCCAGACACTTGCCTGCCATAACCCCTTGCCACATGTGCATTCCCCCAGTGGCTGCTGTTTCTGGATGCAGCACACTTCAAAACGCCAGTTTCTTGTTGAATCATCAGGTAGAACAGAAGAGCGCTTTTTCCACTTGGAGTTGGCTTAGGATCCCACTGCCATTCCTCCCTTCTCCTCCTGGAATTACCCTATCCCACTTCCTTCCCCACACAATCTTCATGAAGAAAGTGCTGTCAACACTAGTGAATTTTTCAGCTAACTGGGCATTTTACCCTCCCATTAATCCAGCCCATCCTGCTCAGTTTTAACTTAAATTTTGATTCTGGAAATGAACTTTTCATGAAAAATGACCATATAGACAACCAAGTTTACTTGATCTCAATGACATCCACTATCCCCCATCTCCAGGCAGGAAAGTTATTTATAGCCTGACTGTCAGCCCTGCAAGCAATCCAAATTCAGACCTCATTCCTCCTGTCATTGTCTCCAATAAGGATGCTGCAGTTAGAGGCAAGTCGACAGTGGGATGTGTTAGCCACAAGAAAATCCAGCACTCAGTCCCAGAGATGCATCAGATGCATCAGACAGGGATACCAACTAAAACCAAGCAAACTTGCCTTCGTGTGCGTTCAACAAGATCCACAGAAAAAGCCGTACATGTAACACACAGACAAAACAGGTTTGGCAGTTCGCAGAGTCATTCTCAATTCTTCCTTTGCAGGATTATGTCTGCTGAGTTTCACAGTGTTTATACATGAAGGAAATGTATTGAAAGTTCAGGGTGGATCCAACTTAGAAATATCTGATGATGGGATTTAGTTTAAATAGTGATAAGGCAAGACCATATTTGTGTGACAAGACCGCAGAGGATCTCATTCCATTATGGGTTATTAAAAGTACTCGTGGAGTCAATAAAATGTATTTTAGGCTCAGGGTTTGGTATGCCAGACAGGTTTACTAGCTGATTTCAGCTGAATCTTTGCCATGCGACCTTCACCTCCTCTTCTTCTTCCCTGTTAATTCCTACAGCAGAGGCTTCATTGGAAACTAAATTGACTCAGAAATGGTTGCAAAATTAATCTCATTTAAAAACCGAGACCCTGCCCAAAGGCTTGAGAAAACCCAGTTCAGCAAAGACTGTAAGCACATGTTTAAATCCACCCCTATCAAACACAATACGTTAGTGCTTCCCTAAAGATTTTGCAGATCTGGGGCTCCAGTCTGGCTCATGTTGAGGGGCTTTGATTTTAGTGTGTCAAAGGAGTTTGAAAGCAAATTAATTTTGTAATGAGAATCTTTCCGCCAACAAAAGACAAGTGGCTTTAAGTAGGTCTTTTTGCTGTCTATTTAAATTAGATTAAATAAGATTATATTATTATTAACATTATTAGAGTTATCATTAGGAAATTACTATTCACAGCACTTTTATTGTCGTATTCTACAATAAGAAGAGCAAATCTATTAAAATGATTGAACATCAATACATAAGCTCGTAATAATCAAATGGTAGCATGAGTTCATCTTTTAGATTCAGTTGCAAAAGTCATCATTTGCTAGTTAAATTCCAATTGTTCATTAGCAGAGATTCTCTGCGACTCAGCAGCTCTCTAATGATGACACACAGTCATTAAATTTCAGTCAACCTATTCTTAGTACAGCCATTGAATGGCATTTAGTTGTTGCTATTTTATTATTATAATTGCCATACAATAATATCATGGCCCAGAACATCACACCGGTGTTTTATCTTGTCACACATTTTAAACCATGTCAGTGTGATGTGGCGAGTACTCAAACTGGGATTTTAAGAAAGATGTACAAGCTCCATGAGATCGGGTTAATAGGTGCACTGCATTGCTCATTCCTCCAACTCAAGGCTGAACAGCAAGCCCAGTACATCCTGGAGAGCACGGTGATGTTGTGTCTCAGAAGAGATGTAGTGCCTGTTCATGTATTTGTTGTCTATGAAACTACTTCTTGCAAAATCTTGAATTTCCAGATCTCACTAGAAAGCTGCAGTCTGTTGATGGTGGTAGCCATCCCAGGAGAAGCTCATAGTCTGATAGGTGAATGTCTGACAAGAAACATGTTATTTAATCATTGATAGGCTGGGCTTTGAAAAGAGCATTTTATCTTCTTCTCTTTCCTTGCCCTGTTCTATCCTCATGCAGCAACATGCACGAGATGACTTCATTTGAGACAGGAACTCTCAGGGAGAGAAATCGCCTGGTCTGTGCTGACTTTATCTGGACAACTTGTATTCAGGGGGTGATGGTTTAGAACTACTAAATATTTTCTGTTCACACTGAAAGGAGTGGCAGGAGTTTGTTGGACTTAGTTGTTATGCAGTTTTTCAAAAATATTGTGAGTTTTCCGCTTTATTTCCAGATACAATGGTAATCTATTTCTTGTTACTTTAGACTGTGTATTCTCATAGAATTTTACACTGATTAAACTTTTGTACCTTTTATTAGCTGTGACCATTTGGATTTTGTGCCCGCACCATTTCATAGATTCACATTGGCTCTTACTACACAGGCAGTAACATGTAGACAAGCGTGACAGTCTGCCCCCACAAGTTCATATATTCTAGCTTCATACAACACTACAATATCACTGACATTGCTTGAGACTGGATATGAGGCACATCTTTTTGTTTTTTCAACATAATGACCTGCAGAATATGCTAAAACAGTGCAAATAGAATACAAATCCTTTGAAATCATTATGTTTAATGCTGATAAAACTAGCCAGAGATTCTAACAAAGCTCCAGCAAAAAGAATTTCCACTGTCCAAAGAGGACAGTGATTCTACACCTGCCTCAGAGTTTAGGCTATTGAGATGTCAGGCTTAAATTGCATTTCTTGTTGCTGTATTTATTTAAATGTAATAGAACTTTGAGCGCTGAACATAAGGCAAAACACTCTAGCATCAGTTTAATTTTGGCTAGAATTTAGATGCAGTTTCAGGCTGGCATGGAGGCTCCTGGGGGAAGGATTTCAGCATACATTTAGTATGGAGTATATGCTTCTGTGCATTGCTGAACAGGGTTGGATTTAAAAACAGAGTAAAATGCTTTGATGAGTGGAACTGACTGCAGCTAGATAGGGCTGCTTGCAGACCTAAGGGAGAAAGACGTGCACAGCTTTGTTTCTTAAAAAAACTCTAAAATGCTTCAGAACCATTTCTACAGATTCATTTTCTCCCGTTTATCCTGCTTATGGCATCATGACTTAAACTGTAAGGCACCCCCAGCTCAGACACCTAGCCATAAACTTGAGGTGTCTGTTCTGTTGTTGCAACCCTTTTATTGCCTACTCTGTCTTTGCAAAAAAATAAACAGTCACCCCCCCCC